>JALMQS010000286.1:0-118384 GCA_024734495.1 Forficula auricularia
ATTGATTTATTATTTCATTATAAATGGATTGATTCATGGTAGTGTACAGTGTGTTTGACAATTTGACTGTTGTTTACTTAAAGTATTATTACTAATATTAAAGTATTGTTTATTTGAACAAACTACTATGTATGAGGTCGCAGTGCCATCTAGCGGTGAGCGCTAGGACTGGACCGGACACCACACCCCTTCATCCTTTTTTATTTTGGGTGGTGGCTGGATTACTTCGATTCGGGTTGGCGCATATATAACATTCAACGAATATTATCGCTTACGGGATTACACGCGCCAACTCGTCTCTCAATAATTCATTATTTCATTATAAATGGATTGATTTATGTAGTGTACAGTGTGTTTGACAATTTGACTGTTGTTTACTTAAAGTATTATTACTAATATTAAAGTATTGTTTATTTGAACAAACTACTATGTATGAGGTCGCAGTGCCATCTAGCGGTGAGCGCTAGGACTGGACCGGACACCACACCCCTTCACCCTTTTTTTATTTTGGGTGGTGACTGGATTACTTCGATTCGGGTTGGCGCATATATAACATCCAACGAATATTATCGCTTACGGGATTACACGCGCCAACTCGTCTCTCAATAATTCATTGATCTTATTTCCAAGTTGTTAACCAAGTCATTGCATCAGAAATGAAATGAAAATATATTACTATCTCTCTGCCTAATGGTACAAAACAAAAAAAACTTCATTCATTGTTCATGTTCAAACGGTTGACACGTGTTAAAAACGGGACAGTTTAATTGACCTCTCTTTTGATAAACACTGTTTTTATTCTCTGATTCTATGAAAAATAAAATAAAATACAATTTCTAGCCTAAATGATAAAGTAAAATTATTTATTGATTGATTTATAATTAAATAAATTGACACGTTCTGATGTGGCCATCCACTTGACTTTACTCATACACTTCTGGTTGAGTTTGGTAAAAGGGCTTAGAATTTAATTTTTTGACCCTCGGCGGTTAGTTTTTGCATTTTTAGTGTTCTGTGGCCCCACTGATTATCTATACAAAATTTGTTATTGTTGTTGTAGAATGTTGAGGTATTTCGAGAGCACAATATGGATGGTATATGCTAAAAACTTTTAATTAAACCACATTAAAAGTTTTTTACTATATACCTACCATCCGTATTGTACTTTTTTCCGAAATACCTCAACATTCTACAACAACAATAATATACATAAACGGAAACTTTGGCTGATCACTGTGGACCCTTCCACGAGTCTCCATTAACTTATTATACAAAATTTGGTTGAGTTTTCTCAAATGGCCTAGATTTTTCCTTTGACCCCCCCCCCCCCCCGCTGCTAAATTTGGCACCAGAAAAAAAATGTTTTCGTTATTATAGGTTAATTTTATAGTATATTTCATTTTTCTTGTTTTTTACTTTACCATACAGTGTATGGTCAAGTATTGTAATCTTGCTCGAAAAAGTTGTTTTTTCCTTTTTTTTTTTTGGAAATATCTCAAAAACGGCTAAAATCTATTTTGATTTAAAAAATTGATCAAAACCATGGCATTTTGGCTCTGCGAAAAGCTCTAGTAAGTGAACAACGAAAAAATTATATTTTTCGAGATAATAATTGTTTTTGTCAAAATGTATGTTAGTTAGTCTGTGCTGCACAAATTTTTATGGACGTAGCTAGCTCAAAAAACAGCGTGAATATCAACACCAAATTTCATACAAGTAGTTTTGGTCCATTGAGATTAAGAGCTGATTAGATTTTGTGCATATCGACTCAAAATTTAAGGGGGGTGCAGGGGTTAAAAATTAAAAATCTAGGTCGTTTGGGCAACCTCAACCAAATTTTGTATACATAATCAGTAGAGCCCCTAGGAGTCTATAAATGCAAATCTAACCCCCTTCCCCTACATGATTATAAATAATTTTATTAAATATTAATGTAAGTGAGGGGCTAGGTTGTATGGTAAAGTCAAGTGGATGGCCACATCAGAACACGTCAGCTTATTTTGAGAAAAAAATTATTATCTCGAAAAACATAATTATTTCGATGTTCACTTATTAGGGCTATTTTGTAGACCCAAATGCCATGGTTTCGCTCAATTTTTTTAATCGAAATAGTTTCAGGCGTTCGAAAAAAAAAGAAGGAAAAAAAAACCACTTTTTTCATGCACGTTTACAATACTTGACCATAGTATGGTAAAGTAAAAAAATTATCAAAAAAATCTCAAAGAGTACATACAGTTTCAAAAACAAGATTAAAATTTTCAAACTCAAAAATCACATATGAAAACACTTTAAATAATTGTTTTTTTGTATTTTTTTTCTAAAAACTATGTCAAAAAAAAAAAAAAAAAAATTTGAATTTGGTTCATTTATGAAGAAGTTATGAGCGAAAAGCCGAAAATTCGATATCTTTTAAACCGGACATTGTGATCAAAAAAAATGCAAATAATTTTGGCAAATATTGATACATTTTTAACCTTAAAAGAAGATTGACATATCTCTCAATCAGCCATGGGAGTAGTTGGGGGGGGGCAGAAATAACCCCCCACAAAACTCATTGTCCCCCCCCTAGAAAAATTCTAATTATTTCGTTACTTACAAAATTTGTCGATTCTACTAAAAAGTTAGTTGATCTCTTCTAATGGGATTACCGAAACCTTGTGGTGGCTAATATCAGCTTGCCCCCCCCCCCCCACCTAGGAAAACCCCCCTAACTACGCCAATGCAATCAACTTTATTACTTTACTTTCATAGAAAATTGTATCTTTTAAAATTCATACTACATATTTACAACTACAAATGTATATAATTAATTATAGTTGGTCCTAGTAAATTAAATTGTAATTATCATAGAACAGTAAATTGCATAAAATATATATATTTGAGAATTTCTTAATGGATTCCTTGTCGAAATATTTTTTAATTATATTGCACACAAATTTAGTGAACAATGAAATAATAAATTTCCTAGAAACCCCATTTCAATTATCCCCACCTATACCTTTCTTTTCAATAAATGAAGTCGAAAAACTCCTCAAACATGAACCTAATAAAAAAAAGTCTCCCGGTTATGATTTAATAACAATCGAACTACTAAAAAAACTTCCAAAAAAAGGATTAGTACTACTAACCGCAATTTTTAATGCTATCTTGAGAATTAGATATTTTCCTATTCAATGGAAACACGCTCATATAATTATGATAATCAAGCCTGGGAAAAATATACATGAAGTTTCCTCTTACAGACCCATTAGTTTACTTCCACAAACATCCAAGCTCTTTGAAAAACTAATATTAAAGAGACTCAAGTCAAGTATAGATTTTGACGAAATAATACCATATCATCAATACGGATTTCGCACTCAACACTCAACCTCTGAACAGATACATCGAATAGTTAACAATATAGAAAGTGCAATGGAGGAAAAAAGCATATGTTCTGGGGTTTTTCTTGATATCAAACAGGCCTTTGATAAGGTTTGGCACCAGGGACTTCTCTACAAGATAAAAAAATCTTCCCTGACCATTTCTATTGGATACTAAAATCTTACTTGGAAGACAGATGGTTCCAGGTAAAGATCGAAAATGAATTTTCACTATATCATCCCATTAGATCAGGAGTTCCTCAGGGCAGTATTCTCGGGGCATTTCTATATTCTCTATATACTGCCGACATACCAACTTCAGAAGATATATTCATCGCAACGTATGCAGATGATACCGCTATGATGATTACAAATCCCGATCCTGTCTCAGCGTCAAATAAACTACAAGAAAGTCTCAACATCATTCAAGACTGGCTACACAGATGGAGAATTCATGTAAATGAATCAAAATCTACACATATATCATTTACAAACAAAAGAATCTCGTGCCCTCCTGTATATTTGAATTCGAGAATTATTCCAAGTGGCGACTCGGTCAGATATTTGGGATTGCATCTTGATTCACGATTAACTTGGAAAGAGCACATAATTAAAAAAAGAAATGAATTAAATTTAAAATACAAAAAGATGTACTGGCTTCTTGGGAAAAATTCTCAATTGGCATTAAAACTAAGGTACTGCTATACAAATCGATTCTTAAACCAATTTGGACATATTCTTGTCAAATCTGGGGAATTGCCAGCGAGTCAAACATTAGTATAATACAGAGGACTCAATCCAAAATACTAAGAAATATCGTCAACGCTCCATGGTATGTCACCAATGCTAGCATACACAACGACCTTATCGTTCCATCGGTCAGAAAAGTCATCCTTGATCAGTATAAAAAACATATCAAAAAATTGGAAGATCATTCGAATTCATCAGCCATCACTCTTTTGGACAACAGTTTAACTCTAAGGAGACTAAAAAAATACCACATTTTGGACATGGAAGAACGTTCTGCCACATACAGCTGGACTAATAAATTTAATTGAGGGATCCTTCACTGGAAGAATAACCTCTCAATTGTGTGAATGGGATATAATTGTGTTGCGTGAATGTAGAAATTTTATAAATTTTACTTATAGTCAAAATTTTATTGACTGATTGTAAAAATTCTCTTCAAACAATAAAAAAAAAAAAAAAAAGTATATTGCAATACTGGTTTATCTTATCGAGTAACGGGATTCTTTTAATCCTTTTTCCTTTGTTTCAGTTGCTGTCGAGAATTGATTGAGCCAACGTCCACGTCGTCTAGCAACTTCTACTCAAAGGTAAACAACCCTTAACTTAATATCCACCCCTATATTTTATATATACAAGATTACCAATTATATTTTCTTTTGCATGACGAAAAATGATATTTTTTGAAAAAAATAATATAATATAATACCTTTAATGAAAGTCTTTACCTATGCCCAAATACTGTAGTATTATTAGACCGAACGATTTTAATTTTCTTTCAACAAACTAAAATACTAAATATTTATTTTAAGCACCTGTTAACAATAAAAATCAATTCAAAATAGCTAAAAGAAGAGAACTAAATACCAAAAAGTGGTTTTAATAATGTTAATATGAATAAATTTTTTTCGAAATTTGAAAATCGAAAAAAAATAGTAATTTTCATAGGTTCACAATTAAGCCGGTCTTAAAATTTGTAAAATGAATAGAAGTTTAATAATAAAATTTTATCAAAAAATCAAAGAGTAGCACATACAGTTTCAAACAACAAAATTAAAATTTTCAAAACTCAAAAATCGCATTTATAAAAACACTTTAAGTAATTTTTAATATTTTTTTCTAAAAAGTATGTAAAAAAACAAAAATTTTAATTTGACTATTTAAGAAGTTATGAGGGAAAACCGATATTCAATATCTTTTAATCCGGTAATCAAAAAATTTCAAAATTTACCAGGAAGAGTTTTTTGATGGGTACCTAAAAATGTTAAAAATGAAGGAAATCAAAAATTAAAATTTTCCAAACCGTCCCATTTGGCGTGATTTATTTAACTTTAAAACCCACTAATAGCTTGCTACGACAAATAAAATTGATTAAAATCAGGAAATTTAAATTATTATTTTAAAACACACTAATAGTTCATGACAAATAAAATTTAGTAGCCTGCTGGTCATCCGCCGAAGGTGGGTTTCTCAGATGGTTGGTAATTGTTATATAATCGTAATCGTGAAGAAAATAAATTGTTGTTTTTGTATAGTTTTTTATATCATGAGATCAGTCTAAATTATTTTCATAAAAAAATCAATCCAAATCAACGTTTTAAGGTCTCAAAAAATGCTTCGGTAAGTAAAAATATGGAAATTATATTTTAAGAGCAGTAAATGTCAACAGACAGTGGCTTAATGGCCCGCCCTTCTTGGAACAAACTGCGCCACATGTTGCTCAGCTTCAGTCTGTCTTTGGGAGAATGCCAATCTTCCTCGAATTAATCAGTATACATAATAATAACGAATGTGTAATTTGAGATTCAGATTTTTTTTAGCTGAAATTTACTACGCTTTCTTATATTGTTCTTGAGAGTAAGAAGCTAAGTCGTTTTTAACTAACCGCTCCTAATAATGGATGAAAAAGGATCTGGAATTATGCAATAGAAACATTTTTTTAAGTCGTGTACCTCAAAAAGAGGAGTCGTGATTGGTGTGTAGTATTCTACAGACTGACGTTCATGGGATATAGATAGTGTAGTAAGATCCCTCTCTTTTCTACACTTTTTTTTTCTTTTTTTTTTTAATGCAATCGAATGCAAGAAGTGGTGCACCAGTAAAGATGCAGCCCCTATGGATCTCGAAAGACCCTTGCATTACCGAAGAGAAGGGAAAGTTGATTAAGTGAGAGGGTGTAGACGTAGGTGTCTATGCACCCTGGTTTTGAACTGGTTTTGAAGGTTTGAAGATCATAGGTGCTGGGAAAGATAGAGGCTGGGAGAGAGTTCCAGTTCCTTGAAGTCATGGGGATATATGTATTCGCGAATGAAGTGGTCCGGCACTTTTCCAATTTGACCGCGAAAGAGTGTTGGGAGTCGGCAAAACGTGTGCTGCGTGCAAAGCATGCTTTGGGGGAATTATTGATTTTATCTCATCAGAGCACCTGCCGTGATAGTATCTATAGAAAAGGGAAAGGGCAGAGACATTTCTTCGATGAGCCAGCGAGTCGAGGGAGTCGGTGAGGGTAGAATCGTCAATTAGCCTGACGGCTCGTTTCAATTGCATCAAGGATAGCAAGAGAATATTTTGAGGCTCCTCTCCACAGATGAGAGCCGTATTCGAGACCCATTTATTCAGTTTGTCTAGGTCGAGAGTAATTGAGGAGGCAATATTGATTCGATTATTCGGGAGAGAGGGTTTGCCGTGTAGAGTGCTATCGTCGGCGTAACAATGAGTGGGGTTTGCCGTTTGATCAATAAGGTCGTTTATATAAATTAGGAAGAGTGTGGAGGAGATTACGGAGCCTTGGGGAACACCAGAGTTTGTGGAGAACGATTCAGATGATGTTCCATCCACCACAATTTTTATACTTCGGTTTGTCAGAAAGCTTTTTATCCATTTGCGAAGTGTTGGTGTGAATCCAAAGGCTGGCAGTTTGGCAAGAAGATTTTTGTGCCAAACCTGGTCAAAAGCTTTGGAGATGCAGTAAACCAACCATTAAAGCTGATACAGCCGTGCTTGTATTAATCCGATCCTAAAAGCCGGTCCGAAGTCAATAATGGAAACATAACAACTGACAATAACAAAGCATTTTGGTTGTTATGAAGACTAGTCATTAGGGTGGTCTTTATTTTGGGTATTTTCGAATTTTTACGCGGACGGACAAGGGCTCATAAAAATAAATATCCCCCAAGTTTCAAGTATCTCATCATCATCATCATCATCATTGAGTATACAGTCCTAAGACTGGTTTGATGCAACAATCCGTCTCCACTAGACTCTGTCCCCCGCCAGCTGTTTGACCTCTCTAAATGTCTGGCATCCCATGTCCCCAATTATTTGGTTGAAATATTCTAATCTGGGTCTTCCCCTTCCCCTTTTCTTTCCCACCTCCCCCTCCAAGATATCCCTAAGCAGTCCCCCATGTCTCAGTGTGTGCCCCATCATCTTCTTCAGACTCTTCCACAAGATTCTTCTTTCTCCGATTCTTCCAAGAACTTTTTCATTTGTAATTTTATCCATCCATTTGATATTCATCATTCTTCTGTAGCACCACATTTCGAAAGCCTCCAAACTCTTTCTCTCCGCTTTTCCAATTGTCCAGGTTTCACACCCGTACATGGCTATGCTCAATACATATGTCTTCAATACCAACTTCCTGTTTGCTAAGCTGATTGAGGAGGAGCATAGTAGTTTTTGTTTTGAATTATCAAGTATCTATCTTAATTATAACCTGTGCCCCCAGCGATGTAAGTTTCTCATCTAAATAACATGGGATTTTTACTATTGCAAAATCAATTTTTTTATTCCGGCCAAAGTAATGGTTCAAAATATTTGAAACTCTGTAGACTTTATCCTTATAATAGAAGCTATCCATCAGATTTTTAGCTATTATAATTTTGGAGTTTATAACTTACTAACACTAAGAAATAGCAGTATTTTATTTAGCTGTAACACTAAAATTATAATTGATAAAAATCTGTAATAATTCTGATAGATAGCTAGTATTATAAGGATAAAGTCTACAGAGTTTCAAATTTTTTAACCATTACTTTTGGAATAAAAAATCGATAATTTAATGCCAAAAACCCCATGTTATTTAGATGGGAATTTTACATCGCTGGAGGCACAGGTTATAATTGAGATTGAGACTTAAAACTTGAGGGGATATATTTTTTTATTTATTTGGAACCATAATAATTAGGTTTCTCATTTCCCGGCAAATAATAATTCCCGGGAAACGAGAATATTTCGAAGATATTCGCGGGATCACTGGGTTTTAATATTTACCAATCAAAATAAATTTATTAATTTACTAATAGAACAAAAAAAAAGTTATTTATCAGAAGAGTATTTAAAATGAGTTCTGAGACAAACTAGCTTATGAACGGAATAATAATGTCGATGAGTCGAGTCCTAATTTTGGTGACAAAAAGGCCAGCAGTGGAAAATACTATTTCACTTTCTTTTCAGGTTGGTTTAATGTAAAGAGCAGATTTCAAATTTGCTGTTAATTTTCCACTGGCTTCAAATAAATTAAATTCTTTTAATAAAATCTCCAATTTCTTTCTGACGACATTATTTTTCTTTTAATTTTAATATTTCAAATTTTATATCAGTGAAATAATAACTAAGTGTTATTGAAATAAAATTAAACTTACATTGAAATTAAATTAAACTTCACAAAGAAACTGCAATCTTTTAATTATTTAAACTTTAAATTTATTTTTGTTGTAACTTTTTAAAATATAAAGAGTAAAGACACACACACACACACACACACACACACGCTTTGTGTTTTCAAATATTTGTGTTGCGCAGCTACATATTTGCGAATACAAGAAAAGTCAATGGTGACTTTGTTTTCAAATATTTTTAAATAAAACAACTAGTTTTGGAATACAGTGAAACCACTCAAATTCGACCCCGTAAATTCTAAATCCCGGAAATACGAACGCAAAAAAATAGAAACTTATTTTTTTTTTTTATATAATGATAATGATACAAGAAGTTGCACCAAGAAGGTAAACCTCTGTAGTCCGTGGTGGACCCTTGTAACGTGAAGATAAGGGGAGATTTAGTGATTGGGTAACAGTCGAAGGTATCTGTGGATGCTGGTCTTGAAAGATTGAAGGTTATAAGTTGCTGGAAAGACGGTCGGGGGAAGAGAGTTCCAGTCCCTAGATGTCATAGGGATAAATGAATTGGCGAATGCGTTTGTTCTATTAGTATCCAGTTTAAGCGCGTAGGGGTGTTGAGTTTTAGAAAATCGTGTATTTCGCGCAAATGAAGCCCTTGGTGGGATTATCGATTTAATTTCGTCAGAACAAAAGCCATGGTAATATCTATAATAAAGGGAAAGGGCGGAGACAGATCTACGATGGGCTAGGGAGTCGAGAGTGTCAGTTAATGTAGGATCGCCTATCAGTCTGATAGCTCGCCTCTGAATTGCATCTAAGGTATTAAGAGAATACTTGGAGGCCCCTCTCCACAAATGCGAGCAATATTCAAGACAGGGGCGAATTTGAGCCTTGTATAATATAAGGAGTTGAGTGGGGTGAAAAATCGTTTGGTTCGGAAAAGAAAGCCAAGCTTACATGCTGCAGCTTTTGCTACTGAGATAATATGGTCATTCCAAGAGAGGTCAGAACCTAAGGTGACACCTAACAATGATATTTTATTACGGAATTCCAATGAGCTCGAATCAAAGGAAATGTCCGGAAGGTTCCTATCTGCGCGCCTAGAAATTAGGCAGCATTGTGTTATTTATTTAGTCATAAAACAATTATGTGTATATTCTACATTATAACCTTATTTTACATAATTAATTGAAAAATTAACAAAAAAGTACAGTTAGCATACCTAACAAAGTGTAAATGTGTCTAGATATTTATGTCATCCAGGATTGAAAAACGGTAAAAGTTTGTTATTGAAACTCTTAAGGTTAATCACTTTGCAAAAACAATTAAATAATAATAGTAACAAACAAAATATCACTTAATCTTTCACTTTATATTAGTTATCTTCAATTGTCGAAGCTGCTTTCGGCTAATCCGAACAGGCTACAGCCTCTATTAGTTCGGATTTGAGGGGTTTCACTGTATTTATTTTTGATTTATATGCTATAAATAATTCCGGGAATTGACCTTTTTTCTCGTGAAATCGGGAATAGATATTTTTGCGGATTTCCTAGGAAATCGGGAACGAGAAATCCGGAGAGAAACCCTATTAATAATAATTGGCTTGAAGTTTGCAAAATGAGTGCACGAGTCCTCAGCGTAGGTAAACAGTCAAAATGCAGACATATTGGAAACTGAAACCGTGTAAATCAGGGGATAGGGGGTCATATTAACCGTGCAAAAGCGAAACCGTGTAAATCGAGGGATGGGTGTAGCACCTTTAGTGAGTGGCCCTTTTTAACCGACTTCAAAAAAGGAGGAGGTTCTCTATTCGATTGATTTATTTTTTTTTTTTTTTTTTTTTTGTGCCTATGTTACCTCATATCTCCGCCAATTGTCAACCGATTTTGAAATTTTTTTTTGCATTGGGTCCAGTCTAGCTTCCGATTGGTCCCATTTTTTTTCGATTTTTTCATAGGTATTAGACCTTTTTTATTAGGTTTGTTTAGACCTAATCTCTTTGTTTATGAACCGATTTCGATGGTTCTTTTTTTATCCGAAAGGGGGTGTCTTAGGGATGGTGTCATATTAATTTGGTCAAGTTCTGATGATATAATCACTATTAATAACATCACTAAAAAGAGAAATAAAAATTTTTAAGAAAAAATAAAAACCGACTTCAAAAATTAAATGCAACAAATATAAAAATACACTAAAAGGTATAAAATAATTATTATCTTATTTAGTTACAATAAACGACGAAATATTAACACGAAATTACTTTTTGAAGTTGGTGCCAAACATATACCTTTTATGAATCGCACTCGACGGATCTTACTTAGTACGTTTGGCGGGTACGCTCGCCTATAGGTATAGTTTGTTTGGCACCGACTTCAAAAAGCAATTTCGTGTTAATATTTCGTCGTTTGAGTTGTAACTAAATAAGATAATAATTATTTTATACCTTTTTAGTGTATTTTTATATTTGTTGCATTTAATTTTTTGAAGTTTGTTTTATTTTTTCTTAAAAATTTTTTGATAGAAATAATTTAAACGTAATAGTGTTACAATAACAGAAAATGATTGAAAAAAATTCCCTTGGCCATAGGTCAAATATTTTTTCACGGTTGGTGATTTTATTTTCTGATGATCACAACACAACAACAACAACAACAACACCAGTTGGTGATGAAACGTGCAATAAATATCAATCTCTGGCTTAAGGGAAGAAAAGAAAGAAACGAACAAACCCCTGAGAGTATGACGAAGGAGCTTTGTTCCAGGAAGGAGGAACTTTATTTTTCAAAGGGGGGTGGTTTGGGGGTGGTTGTGCACGCACGCGTGCCCGCAGTCAGGCACGATTGGCCACAACGAAAGACGACACAACCCCCCCCCCTGAATGGGAAAATTATTCCAAATGTTCATTCAACTTTAAATAGGGGGTTGATTAATGCCTATTGAGTGCATTTTAGAAAAAGACTATAAGTGCACTGGCTTTTTATATACAGGACAATCATTCATTTACTTTCTAATTTATTGTTATCAAGAAAAGTTAACTTTTTAGTGAAATTTGGTTTAGTAAGCTTACCAATTAAAATAAGCTGACGTGTTCTGATGTGGCCATCCACTTGACTTTACCATACAACTGGCCCCTCACTGATATTTAATATTTAATAAAATTATTTATAATCATGTAGGGGGGTAGTTTTTGCATTTTTAGACTCCTAAGTGTCCACTGATTATGTATACAAAATTTGGTTCAGTTTGGCACAAGAGCCTAGATTTTCATTTTTGAAAACTAGTGTGAATATCGAAACCATATTTCACACGTAGTTTTGGTTGATTAGATTTTGGTGCATATCCACCAAAAATTAAGAGGGGTCGAGGGGGGGGGGTTAAAAATTAAAAATCTAGGTCGTTTGAGCAAACTCAACCAAATTTTGTATACATAATCATTGGACCTCCAGAAGTCTAAAAATGCAAAATATAACCGCCCAAATTGGGAGGGGGGGGCGGAGGGTCAAAAAATGAAAATCTTGGCCATTTTCCAAACTCAAAACTCAACCAAATTTTGTATAAATAATCAGTGGACCCCCAAAAGTCTAAAAATGCAAAAACTAACGGCCAAAATGGGGGGGGGGGGGGGCGGAGGGGTCAAAAAATGAAAATCTTGGTCATTTACCAAACTCAAAACTCAACCAAATTTTGTATAAATAATCAGTGGACCCCCAGAAGGTTAGTTTTTGCATTTTTAGACTCCTGGAGATCCACTGATTATGTATACAAAATTTGGTTGAGTTTGGTATAAGGGCCTAGATTTTTAATTTTTAATCCCCCTCCACCCCCTTAATTTTGGGTCGATATGCACCAAAATCTAATCAGCTCTAGTTTTTGAGCTAGCTCGTCTACAAAAATTTGGTAACGCACAGACTAACGGACACCCAGCCAGACAACCGGACAACCAGACTAACTAACTCACAGACATTTTGACATAACAATTATTATCTCAAAAAATATAATTTTTTCAATATTCACTCATTAGAGCTTTTTTGTAGAGCAAAATACCATGGTTGCGCTCAATTTTTTCAATCAAAATAGTTTCAGCTGTTTTTGAGATATTTTGAAAAAAAGAAGGAAAAAAACCCATTTTTTCATGCACGATTACAATACTTGACCATACCCTGTATGGTAAAGTAAAAGTGTATTTCTATGGTTTTCTAGACTAGAGGGAGCCTATTCTTGAAGTCATGCGAGCTGAGATAAATTTGAGAATTGTCGCATAGCTTAGTTAGCATTCGAATAATTGTGAGACGTATTCCTGAGCCGATTTGACTTGTATCCCCGCCACGGACGTACTTGCTGCTCGCCGACCATAATCCTATACTACTAAAGCGCATTTGTGCCTGCCACAGTCGTCATGGTTACCAATTTAAATGAAATTATCTATATATACCGGGTGAATTTTTTATCTTGAGACAGTCTTATAACTCGAAAATAGTGCATTATATGGAAAAAAGTTTCAAATAAAAGTTTATTTATATCGAGTGGGAAACTAAACTACGCTATCTTTTGTCGACCTAGAACAAGCTTTCAAGGGTATTTCAAGGTCAAGTTCTGTTTTTTAAATAAAAACCTATATTTTTCTTTAAGTCACATTATTCTATAAAAAAAACTGAACAACTTTCATAAGAACTATTTTTTTATACGACATCTAATAAACAAAATACATCAATCAATTTGATCTCAAAAAAATGTTAATAATTATTTTTAACAATTATTTAACTTAATTATCAAATAATAATTATTAAATAAATAATTATTAAATTGAAAAGTCACAACAATGAAATTAAGTGTTTAAATAATGATATTAAAACTTCGTTATACTCATATTTTAGAGATTATTTTCTACTTAATAGAAATATTTAAAATTCTTGAATTTAAAAAAAGTTTTTTTTTCTCGTGACAATCCAGTAGATAGTTATATTGTATTACCATAATAAAAATGTAGTATTTTTTGAAGACAGAATTGAAATTGTCTTAATTTATGGTGAATGAGGAAGAAGTGTTAAGGGGCTGCCATTGAAATGGATGATGAGCGTTTTCCTGATAGGAATACACCCTCATAAGCTTCATTTTATCGTGTTGTAAATCTGTTTAAAAAAAAATAAAGAATTTGGAACTGGAATTCATCCAAAAGAGCGATACATTCTGGAATCTCACAGAACATAGTCAGAAAATTATTAAATTATTTATTTAGTAACGATCTTTTCGTGCGTGCCTTCGGCACGCCCTTGAAGCTCGACCCTCCGGGCTGGTGCCCTGGCGGGCAGCGTCTCGGTCCAAAAATTGTATTCCTCTTAAAAAACCACACTCCAAATGTATACCCGTAAACTACCGAAAATACATCGTCTCTTAAAAGTTTCGCCTCATTTTCGTCCTGACACAGCTACAGAAATGAGGCTCTAGATATGAACAACTTAAGACAGGCATGCCCGAATTTCTCATGGCAATACTGGAGCAGCCTGTCATACAAAAAACACCTGATCTCTTTTAAATATTTGGAGCCTTATATCGATTATCGTCCCAAATTTAAAAAAAATGATATAATATAATTCTCCTCCTCACACGATCCCACTTATTTAAATAAATCTATTTCCAAAATTCGAGTGCAAATTAAAATTATATTTCAAATTTGCCTGGTTATTAATGAAAATCAATTGGAGCTGTCAGTTTAAAATCCGAGCTGACAATTATATTTCAAATTTTTTATATATTTAATGTTTTTTAATTTAAAATCAATTGGTGTTTTTTCATTTTCATTCGAGTTCAAATGAATACAATATTATCTCGATACAAAGTCTAAATCAAAAATTTATAGTTTTAGTAACAGAAATCATGGTATAAATATTAATGTTAGATTGGTCTAGTGGTTAAAGCTAATGACCTTAGTTCAAGAGTTCGTAGGTTCGATTCTAGGCAAGAGGAAAATTTTTTTAGAGAAATTTCTCTTAGCGTTGTTACAAATTAATCTAGACAAATATATATAGTATTAGATATTTGATCATTATTATTTAATAATTAAGTTGAATAATTGTCAAGAATAATTATTATTTGGATTTTTTTAGAGATCCAATTGATTTAATATTTTGTTTATTTGATGACGTATAAAAACATAGTTCTAATGAAAGTTGTACAGTTTTTTTGTAAATTTATGCAATGTAAAGAAAAATATAGGTATCTATTTAAAAAGCAGAAGTTAACCTTAAAATACCCTTGAGAGGTTGTTCTAAGTCGAAAAACAATAGCATAGTTTAGTCTCCCACTCGATATAAATAAACTTTTATTTGAAACTGTTTTTCATATAATGCACTGTTTTTGAGTTATAAAAGACTGACTCAAGATAAATAAACTGCAACGGATCGTTGCTAAACTTTATCCAAATTCATTTGAAATATTAATATGTTTGTTCCTTTATTATTAATCAGATATCACTTGCAATTTGTAGTTCATATTGAAATTAATTCAAAAATAATTATCATTTAAGAGTCGAGGAATAACCATTCTACATTGGATTTTTGACGTTTCGGTTTTTATTGGTAACCATTGCTGAAGACATAGAGGAATCGACTTAAAATCAAAAATAGCCATCGATTCTCATCTAATACTTGAGGAATAACAATTCTACATTAGGTTTTTGACGTTTCGATTATTATTGGTAACCATTGCTGAAGACATGGAGGAAACGACTTAAAATCAAAAATAACGATCGATTCTTATCTAATACTCAAGCTTGAGTTGTTTACCAAAAAGAATTTAGTCTTTTTGATTTTAAGTCGATTCTTCTACATTTTCAGTAGAGGTTTCAAATGAATAAATTTTAAAGAATTTAAAAAATTAAAAAAGTACCATCTTACTCTAGAGTAAAGTACTTTAAAATATAATTTTACTAAAAACTTTATTTAACCTTTTTTGTGGTCCCCAAGGTACTTAATTAGGATATTAAATTTCATCAAAATTGGTTAAGTCATTTTCAAGATATTTAGAAAAAACTAAAAAAGTACTGAAATAAAGTACTAATGTTTGTGGGCCGATATGTACCAAAAACTAATCAGCGCTTCATTTTGTTAAACTAATGGTAGGTTTTCAATTTCATTTCAATCGGTGCAACGGTGTGGAAAAAATCGTGGGCCAAAAAAGCGATAACATACATACATCCATCCATCCATACATACATACATCCATCCAACCGCACGCACTAAATGAAAAAATCGCACTTTTTGGCCTCTCGACGAGACCCCATGTAATTTTTGGCAAAACCGTCACGTGCTAATATTCAACCTAATTGAATACTACAATTTGTGACTTTAATTGAGTAGTCTTTACCTGAGGACCCTTTGAAGCCGCGCTTGCCCCGAGAGCGATTACAATACTTTACCCATGCTTTGCATTGGATAAAGTAAAAACTCACCCGGTATATATAAAATTAAGTTTTTGTCTGTACATTGGGGTGGTGGGGTGGGTGGGGGTCCAGAAGGCGAGCCCCCTGTCTAGCAAGAGGCGGGCCTTGCAGCTAGTATAATACTATTCTGCAACAATTTTATGATCATGGGGAAAAACTAATGCGGTTGACAATCCAATTTTCGGCCATTCTTTATTTATGGAATCTATTTATTAATTCTCGTTATATGACTATAAAATGTTATTTATATGTACATATAACAAAGTACCAAGCAGAAGACGAGGATTAAATTTATCTCTCCTCTCATTTGATTCATGCATCATTCAAAATAATATTATTCAAAGTATAATTAACAGACTAATTCCCTTATTATGTTTAATAAATCGCCTTTGAAATTATTTATGCATTTGCACTTTAATTAAACCGAAAGTGACTTATATATAGGGGTCATAAAAAATACCCATGGGATCTGATTACTGCTCCCTCTCTTCATTTTCCTGCTCATATATTATAATAAAAAGTCAAGATAAAATAATACTATTTTCGCGACATTCATTAATGGAAATGCAGCCAAGGAATGTACTCTATATACGTATAACGAACGCCTTGTTCAGAAATCCTTTGAATAGATAAATTTTAATTCATTGTTATACAAGATAAAACCATATATAATACGTATACAATATTAGATATTCATTTTAATCGATTGGAAATAAAATCTGGTGAGAATTAATAGGATGTACAACACTTGTACAGAATTGGAGAATTTAATTTCTATAATAATAAAACTTGAGTAATATACGAGGTAGGTTTCACTTTAACAATAACTACTATAAACCACAAAAAGGATTAGCCATGGGTAGTCCCCTTAGCCCCTTGCTTTCAGAAATTTATATGTCCCATTTAGAACAAACCATTCTTAGCCCAACCAACCACTATTTCAAAGATATTGTGTTCTGGCGTAGATATGTAGACGATATTTTTGTCATATGGTCTGGCACTAAAAGACAAATTAATCTATTCCAACAATATCTTAATACTCTCCATGAAAATATACAATTTACTTCTGAAATAGGTACAAATAATACGCTCGCTTTCTTGGACCTTCAAATAACTATTTCACATCAAAAATTACACTATGAAATATATAGAAAACCCACTTTCACGGACACAGTCATTCCCTTCTCATCTAATCACCCCATTAATACAAAATTTGCAGCATTCTATTCAATGATTCATAGACTCCTCAGTATACCCATGAATACTATAAATTTCAATAAAGAGCTTAACATCATTCAGAATATAGCCCTGAATAATGGATATAACATTTCGACTATCAACAAAATTTATAATAAAATCAAACGTAAATTCACTATTTCACACTTACACTCATTAGAATCGGGAACTGAAAAAATATATAGAAGAATACCCTTCATTTCTAATCATCTGACATCTCCATTAGCTTATACCCTTAGATCATATGGAATCACTCCTGCTTTATACAACAACAACAATTTAGGCTCCCAATTAATTAACAATAAAATAGACAAAATTGATAAATTAGACAAATCAGGAGTGTATAAATTAACTTGTCAAGATTGTGATGCTTTTTATATTGGGCAGACAGGTCGCGCTTTCAAAATACGTTACTCCGAGCATGTAAGAGCCCTTAATCATCTCAACAAATCCGATAACATTAATTTAGATTCGACCTCAGCCTTCGCAATTCACTTACATGAATCTAACCATTCACCCTCTAATAATAACCCTATCCCCATTCATTTTGAAAGAAAAGGCCTTAAATTGGACCTCTTGGAATCCACCGAGATAAAAATAGCCCTCTCTAATAATTCAAATATTTTAAATAATCAATTGGAAGTGTATAAAAATACAATTATTGATTATATGTTATAATAAATTAAATAAACATTCCTTCCATTGTTTGCACATTGAATATACTAGGGTAATTGCACTCTCTCATATACCTTTCAAGTTGTACCTTCTCAGGTACTTGTCCATTCGTTATTATAATAGCAGGTATAGATCCCTTTCAGCCAGCTCAAATCTCAATAGAAAATATTAATTCTTAGAACAACTTCTCCTCTTCCCCTACATTCCCCCCACCACATACATTAAAAAAAAAAAATTTTAAATTCTTACTTGTAAAACTATTTTTCCAATATGTAATCAGTTTTCTTAGACTCCTGATGATGGGCTAACCCCGAAATATATCGAATTCAAAACTCAATTTTGTTTTATTTCTTTTTTTGTGAAACCTACCTCGTATCTTACTCAAGTTTTATTATTATATTAAAATGTTTCACCTAGAACCAACACCGAACTCCTTAAAAGTTAAATTTAATTTCTAATCAGAATGGATTTTTATTGTTTCTTCCAATAGAACAAGTCCCAAGCTTTAATTACTTGGGAGTTCAGATTTCTAGCAGACGAAACCTTAAGGAAGAAGTAACTTGGCAAGTCATCAAAGGAGCAAAAATTTCGGGCTGTCTATCCAATCTAGTCTGGAAAAATAAGTTTATGTCTGCCGAAAGTAAAATTAGGATATATAAGACCTGTGTTCGCCCGATAATAACGTATGGGGCTGAGTCCAGGGCAGACACAACCGTTACAAAGCAGCTTCTCCGGACAACTGAGTTGAGAGTTGTAAGAGCCATCCATTCGAAGACCCTGCATGATAAAATCCGGAGTGAGCACCTTAGGCAAATAAGCGGTCTTCAGGACATAGTCGATTGGGTTCATGTAAGAAGAAGATGCTGGGCTGCCCATGTAGACAGAATGCAAGACAACCGTTTCCCCAAAATATTGTCAAAAAACCGTCCCGAGGGGGTCAGAAGCCGTGGAAGACCAAAAAAACGATGGAAAGAGAGTTATGACCCTGATGACTGATTGTAATATGTTGGAGAAACAGGTGTTCACGCATATATAGAAGAATAAGAAGAAGAAGAAGAAGAAGAAGACAACAAACTTGACATTGATAATTAAAATTGCGTAAAATTGCTAGGTAGGTTGCACAAAAAAAAAAGAAATAAAACAAAAATGAGTTTTGAATTCGATATATTTCAATCAATGAGGTTGTATCTGTTTGATACAAATAAACATATACAATACATATACATATTAGGGTGCTCGTTATTTTGGATATTTTCGAATATTTACGCGGACAGGGGCTCATATGGTTCTAAATAAAAAAAAAAAAAAATATCCCCCAAGTTTCAAGTCTCTATCTCAATTTAAATCTAGTGTTACTTATGGAAAGTGGTGTAGGTTTTAGGTGAAACATGATGTTAATTAATAGAGTAAAGGGTGTGTAGTTTCACAGTGAATGAAATAAAACTCAAAGAGGTTTATACAAACTCAATATATTTCGGATTATTAGTCCATCATCAGGAGTTTACAAGTTAATAATAGTAAAGGGTGTGTAGTTTCACAGTGAATGAAATAAAACTTAAAGAGGTTTATACAAACTCAATATATTTCTGACTAATTTTTTTTAAATTTTAATTTTATTGATGTTTTTCTTGTGTTATATTGGTATTCATGATTTGAATGTTATTTTGTTATATTGGCACTTATGATTTAGATGTTAAAATTGTGATCGCTGATACATGAGATAACCTAAAATTGTTGTATATTGTAATTTATCTCATCTAATTTATCTCTATTATTAGTTGAATAAAAGATTTCACTGTCGATGGTAACAGAATTGTTTTTATTTTAGGTTAAAAATAAAATAAAATGAGAGAGTCTTCTGTTTTTTAAATAAAATAATTTTTAATTATTTCTAGAGACTATAGTTTCGAAGGCATTGCCTTCATCATCAGTCTATCACAAATATTTCAAATTAGTTACAAATTAAGATTTATACATAGAAAATTTTGAAAAATATATCTCTATTATGTTTTATTTTAATCTGTTTCTCTATATGTAATTTATGCTTATTTGTACATTGATATTTATAATTAATATTGTGTTTATGACTTAAAATTTGTAATTTTATTTTCTAATTTAATTCTAGAAAATTTATATTTATACTTGTAATTAAAGGTTTTTTATTTATATTAATATTCATATTTACCTAGATTTTTCATATTTATATTTATGTATTTTTATATTAAAAAAGAAATTTTTTTTAAAGTTTTTTTTTAAATTTTAATTTTATTGATGTTTTTCTTGTGGTATGCATGATTTGAATGTTATTTTGTTATATTGGTACGTATGATTTAGATGTTAAAAATTGTGATCGCTCGTTCAATTATTATTAGATTTAACTTTTAAACTCCTGATGATGGACTAATAATCCGAAATATATTGAGTTTGTATACACCTCTTTTGAGTTTTATTTCATTCACTGTGAAACTACACACCCTTTACTCTATTAATTAAATCTAGTGCTTGCTACACAGCTTTTAAGTTTCCCATCTAAATAACATGGGGTTTTTGGCATTGAACGATACATTTTTTTTATTCCGGCCAAAGTAATAGTTCAAAAATAGTTGTCTCAAAAATTCAGTGGATGGGTGTCACAGATAAACCTAAGAAGAAAAAAATGGATCCAGTGAATAAATTGTAAGAAGTGGGCTCATGAATTATCTACCCCTCGAACAAATAACTTTTATACATGTCAAAATTGTGAGAGTGCGCTTGAAAGTGACTAGGCTAATATGGGACATTTTCTTAAATATTTAATTAAATTACTATTTAAGGCGTTTTAAAATAATTTTTAACCCTGCGTTAAAAATTTCCTAAATCCGGCATTGGTTGACTAGAAAGAAACCTGGTCAGTAGCACTTTGCCCATGTGTTTGAAGATTTTGGGAAATGAATGAGTAAACACTAGGAAACTAGAGTATTTAAATTGCCAATTTGACCTGTGAAAGCAAAGTTCCCATTAGGGTATTTGCCTGTTGGTATTGGTTTGCCTCTGTGTCTCAGAACAATAGCTGAGATTTCCTTATTAAAAACGAGCTTTTCGAAGCCCTGGCGGGCAGCGTCTCTGTCCAAAAATTTTATTCCTCTTAAAAAACCACACTCCAAATGTATGCCTGTAAACTACCGAAAATACATCGTCTCTTAAAAGTTTCGCATCTTTAATTTTTGAGTGGCGAGGGGGGGGGGGAGGAACAATTATCAATATATTTAATGTTTCTTAATTTAAAATGAATTGGAGTCTTTCATTTCAAAATTCGAATATATATATTTCAAATTTGCCTGGTTAATGAAAATCGATTGGAGCCATCAGTTTAAATTATATTTTAAATTTGCCTCGTTAATTAATATATATTTAATGTTTCTTAATTTAAAATCTATTGGTGTTTTTTCATTTTCATTCGAGTTCAAATGAATACAATATTATCTAGACACAAAGTCTAAATCAAAAATATATAGTTTTAGTAAAAGAAATCAAGATATATATATTAATGTGACATTGGTCTAGTGGTTAGAGCTGATGCCCATAGTTCAAGAGTTCGTCGGTTCGATTCTAGGCAAGAGGGTAATTTTTTTAGAGAAATTTCTCTAAGCGTTGTTACAAATTAATCTAGATAAATATTATATAGTATATGCAATCTATGAGTTGGTTTCAGCCCATCTTCAGGAGTCAGAGAAAATGATGATGGTCTGACACCCGAAATATATCGAATTCAAAACTCATTTTTGTTTTATTTATTTTTTTTGTAGTAAAACCTACCTCGCAATTTTACGCAATTTTTATTATTATATTAAAATATTTCACTTAGAACCAACACCTATCTCATTAAAAGTTAACTTGACATTGAGTTTATAATCTAGTAAAATATATATATATTTCTTTTGGTCATATGTCCCGGTTGGGACCTGAGAAAATATGGACACTTGTTCTGGATGAGATGAGGAACTTAAAATTTGTCCGAACTCACCAGGACATAATAAGTATTGTTTATTAAGGGAGTTTTTTATAGCCTGTAGTAATTTATTTGTTTAGGTTTAAAATAAGAGACGTGCAGCTTCAATTTTTTTCTTTTTATTTATCAATTCCCACTAACGTTTCGGCCATTGGTTATGGCCATCTTCAGAGCGGGAATTAGTCAATATTTATATAAAAAAAATTTTGATACACTTGTCATTAGTTAAATTTATATACAAGAAACATAAATAGGATATATACAAAACTTTTTACAGGGTATTCGCCAGAAGGGCGAAATATATAATGTTCTCAATTGTCGAAATGTCGATTGCGAAAATTTTCTTGTTTATAATTTTAACTAATGACAAGTGTATCAAAATTTTTTTTATATAAATATTGACTAATTCCCGCTCTGAAGATGGCCATAACCAATGGCCGAAACGTTAGTGGGAATTGATAATAAAAAGAGAAAAAATTGAAGCTGCACGTCTCTTATTTTAAACCTAAACAAATAAGTATTGTAATGTTCAAGGGTATTAAAAGGAAAACCAACTGCCTGGCTTATCGGCTGAGTAAGAGCAAAAAGCGATAGTGACCCCATGAAAAATAATATTTATAATTAAAAAAGACTGATGATGAAGGCCAAGCCTTCGAAACTATAATCTCAAACAAATAAATAATATATATATATATATATATATATGTTTATTTGCGTAAAGCAGAGGACAACCTCCTTGTTTCTCTTTATGAATAATCAACTCTGCTACTCTCGCCAAAATAAAAACTTTTCAAGGAAAACCAACGATTATTTTATATATTGTATATATATATTAGAGAGAATGTATATTGTTTGCACATTAAATTTTTCAAAAGTCAATACATTTGTTATTGTTGAACACAGCATAAAAATACAAATAACGTATTGTTAGCAACCGTTTTCTTCTTTCTATTAAAGTAAACAAAACAAGCGCGCTGTTTTGACATTATTTGTATATACTTCGTTTTATTTTATTTTATTTTTCTCTAAAATAAATACCTTATCGATTTCATTTCCGGGACAAACAGGAACCGACATTACGGAAGTTTACCTCTTTTTTGCCCAACATTAATATCATTATGAGAAAAAAACGGCATAACTAGTAAGAATCGAATTTACATATGTTATCTACTCTTATTAAACGAGCAAAAATTGTATATATTTATATATTATTTGTATATATATGTTTAGTGAGGCTTCCGCGGATAGGTTCTATGTCATTAGAGGTTTTTCGGGTTTCTCCGCGTGGGTTTGAGAGTTTAGTTTCGCCTTGAGAAAGACGCTTGTTGTTTGCCCGTCAGGATCTTTCGATCGAATGACAGGTGAGCAGCAAGGACACGCCCCTTTTTATAATGAGAGGCGAGCACACGAAAATTTATGCATTCGTCATCCTAAAAACAGCGAATAATTAACCAATCAGTTTAATTGCTAATTAAGGCCGCCAGGTTTATAAAAGCAGCTAGCTGCTCGACGCCAAAGTCCAGTTGTCAGCTGTTATTCAGTTGATAAAGCTCATCGAAGGAGACAACTCACCTGGGAACGATTTACTAAAGAAACGGCTTGTGTATAAGAAGTAATGTATATACACGATCTGTAAGGAAGAAGCAATAAATGCAGGCTTTGTGCCATTATTTTATTAAAGCATATTTTCAATCTTTGAAGCATATTTTCAACTGCCTCAGGCAAATTCGTATTTTAGAAAAGCATTTTTTTCTGGCTTTACGCCGCCAATAGAGATTCTAATCTCTGAAGATCATCACCCATCCAAGCCCGGCCAATATCCTTCTAACTAACCCTTCGAGCTAAAAATAATAAAAATCATCAATCATCTTAATCTTATACTACTAAAGCGCATTTGTGCCTGCCACAGTCGTCATGGTTACCAATTTAAATGAAATTATCTATATATACAGGAGTGAGTTTTTTATCTTTGAGACAGTCTTATAACTCAAAAATAGTGCATTCATTATATGGAAAAAAGTTTCAAATTAAAAGCTTATTTTATATCGAGTAGGAAACTAAACTTCGCTATTGTTTGTCGACTTAGAACAGGCTTTCAAAGAAGGGTATTTCAAGGTCAAGTTCTGTTCTTTAAATAAAAACCTATATTTTTCTTTTAAGTCCTTATTCTAAAGTAAAAAACTTAACAACTTTCATTAGAACTATTTTATTATACGACATCAAATAAACAAAATATTAAATCAATTAGATCTCAAAAAAAATCTTAATAATTATTTTTAACAATTATCTTCTAAACTTAATTATCAAACAATAATGATGAACCAACTAATTATTAAATAAATAATTATTTAATTGAAAAGTCACAACAATGAAATTAAGTGTTTATAATGATCTTATAATGATCTTAAAGATCTTATTTTAGAAAAGCATTTTTCTGGCTTTACGCCGCCAAGAGAGATTCTAATCTCTGAAGATCATCCTCCATCCAAGCCCGGCCAATATCCTTCTAACTAACCCTTCGAGCTAAAAATAATAAAAATCATCAATCATCTTAATCTTTTCTTATAAAATATTGTTTTGATAATATCATTATTTGTTCTTTCTTATATAACTTAATTTGATTAATAAAATTCAAGCTTCTTTGACCATATTGTTACACACAAGACCGGGATTAAATAATTATACAATTTTAATTAACAAACATTTTATTTCATTTGTATTTTTGCCATCAAGAGCAAATTGATCATTGCTGAATTTTCCAAAAAGCACAATGGTAAAGAAAATTTTCTTAGAAATTCATAAGAGAATGTCATCTATTAGATCCGATGGAATGGATTATTTTTAATTATATGTCAGAAGGGTTGTTTTTCACCCCCCTCGGGAATCGTACCCGAGTGCCAGTTACAGCAAAACATTCAAATATTTATTAGGATAGCCATTTTAAGGTAATTATCAGAAAAATGAATTGGAATTAATTTTTGAGCCCGGCTCTCTATATATTATCGGGATTAAATCACCATGGGCGGCAAATAAATGGCGAAAGTTTGTTCTCTAAAAATGTTCTCTAAACAATAGATTAGTAATGAGTTTCTTCATTTGACTTCCATAACGACTCTTATTTTCTCCCAGGAGTATAATAAATTATTAAAGTTGGAGGAATAAACTTTTCTTCTTAGCCTGTGGAGTTGTTGTTTTTCAAAAACAAAGAGAAAAAATAATCGCGACCTATCTATTTGGTAAACAACCCATTGGTATGTACCACGCATGACTTCATACCAAGTGAGTCGATTTTTCTATTCGAATCCAAATAGAGAGAGCCTTTTGACTCGCTCGCTCCCAAATCACTTGGCCATTTACATTTTTTACAATTCGATACGAAACACCTGTACCCTGTGGAGATAGAGAGAGATACCCCAACTAAATATCTTATGGACATCTCCTTTTGCAAATTTAATGCCCTCCCTATAGAATAGACGGGAATACTAGATATATAGTGCCTGTACTTCTAAAATCTTGCTTTTTAAAATGCTTCTATTAAAAATGTAAATTACTCTGCCTCAAAAACAAATAAGCTGACGTGTTCTGATGTGGCCATCCACTTGACTTTACCATACAACCTGGCCCCTCACTTATATTTAATATTTAATAAAATTATTTGTAATCATGTAGGTGGGGGGGGGTTAGTTTTTGCATTTTAGACTCCTGGGATCCACTGATTATGTATACAAAATTTGGATTTGAGTTTGGTAAATGGCCAAGATTTTCATTTTTTGACCCTCCGCCCCCTCCCCCATTTTGGCCGTTAGTTTTTGCATTTTTAGACTTCTGGAGGTCCACTGATTATGTATACAAAATTTGGTTGAGTTTTGAGTTTGGAAAATGGCCAAGATTTTCATTTTTGACCCTCCGCCCCCCTCCCATTTTGGGCGGTTAGTTTTTGCATTTTTAGACTTCTGGGGACCCAATGATTATGTATACAAAATTTGGTTGAGTTTTGAGTTTGGAAAATGACCAAGATTTTCATTTTTTGACCCTCCGCCCCCCCTTTCGGGCGGTTAGTTTTTGCATTTTTAGACTTCTGGGGACCCACTGATTATGTATACAAAATTTGGTTTGAGTTTGGAAAATGGCCAAGATTTTCATTTTTTGACCCTCCGCCCCCCCCCCATTTTGGCCGTTAGTTTTTGCATTTTTAGACTTCTGGGGGTCCACTGATTATGTATACAAAATTTGGTTGAGTTTTGAGTTTGGAAAATGGCCAAGATTTTCATTTTTTGACCCTCCGCCCCCCCTCCCCCATTTTGGCCGTTAGTTTTTGCATTTTTAGACTTCTGGGGGTCCACTGATTATGTATACAAAATTTGGTTGAGTTTTGAGTTTGGAAAATGGCCAAGATTTTCATTTTTTGACCCTCCCCCCATTTTGGGCTGTTAGATTTTTCATTTTTAGTCTTGTGGAGGTCCAATGATTATGTATCCAAAATTTGGTTGAGTTTTCTCAAACGACCTAGATTTTTAATTTTTAACCCCCCCCCCCTCGACCACCCTTAATTTTTGGTGGATATGCACCAAAATCTAATCAACCAAAATCAATGAACCAAAAACTACGTGTGAAATTCGGTTTCGATATTCACACTAGTTTTCAAAAAATGAAAATCTAGTCTCTTGTGCCATACTGAACCAAATTTTGTATACATAATCAGTGGACACTTAGGAGTCTAAAAATGCAAAATCTAACCCCCCTACCCTACATGATTATAAATAATTTTATTAATATTAAATATAAGTGAGGGGCCAGGTTGTATGGTAAAGTCAAGTGGATGGCCACATCAGAACACCTCAGCTTATTTATGACGCAGAATAATTTACATTTTAAATAGAAATCAGCCACAAAAGCCATATAAGAAAATAAATTTCAACTTGGACGATAACAAAACCAAATTATTTTAAATGCCAATCCGGAGTCCGGATGAGCCGAGGCCCCCTGGCCATCTTGCGATGCCTACCGAAGACGGAATTCACAGCTGGTAATAGAATAATAAAATATCTACATTTAAATATTAGAAAAATAAATACATCTCAAGTTCAACAGTTAAAATAGTCAACAAAAAATTAATATTTCATATATTTTTGAATTTTTTTTAAACAAAAGACTTCATTACAAAAAAGCAATCTACAGCCCCCGAGCCTCCCTGGCGGCCCTGGTTAGGATCGCTTAACATTTAATAAAATCCCTGAAAATAATGAATTTTTTTATTCATGTCTACACATATATTATATATGTTTTCTATTTATTCACAAAGTTTTATTTTTTTATTTATTTAATGAAATTTTACCTAAATTAAAACATTTATATTTTAGTAATTTAACATTAGTAAAAAAAAGAAAAAATATTAAAAAATTAACTACCTTACCTACTCTCTTATTATGAAACTCTTTTTATTACCATTAAAATTTAAAGATTTTTTTTCAACTAAAATGAGCGTTTCAACATATAATGAATATCTATCTAAAATTTAACAGATAAAAGAATAAAAAAAAATTCAATTTCATAATTAGATTTTAATATTCTATAGTATTTTTTCATTCGACTTATTTCCATGTGAATCTATCACGTCGGGGTCACCATATATAGCGAGGAGTAGCACATATAATATATAGAGTGGGAGAGAAGGCCGGCAAGCAAGAGGTAGGCGGTTAGGGTTAAATAAAAATGCACATATAAAATTGGTACACTACACAAGGCGAGTGGACGCAGATGAACTTGTAGGGAAAGAGATGATACTATTCGATAAACTTCGGGCTACCGTACCAGTAAGAGACCCCCGTTGTGTAGGTATCACCTCAATCTTCAAGTGTATTGCACTTGAATCTAAGTTGCTATTGAATTGTCATGACTTATATTTATCACTTCTGAAATTGATCTGTTTATTTCTTTCATTGCATAATTTATCCCTCGCCTTGGTGGTAATTCATTTATGGTTGCATATGTGTGATGAATATTACAAATATCGATATTTTGTATATTTGTTTGTTTTCCTGTTAAAATACAACTTGTGTGTTGAAAGTGATTGAATATGTGGCGCGCTCTACCGACAGTTTTGTGAAGCACCACAAGTTTTATTTATTTATTTTTTTTTTGGTTCACCCGTATATGATAAATTAATAAATAAATTAATCCATGGATCCTATTATTTTATTTTACGGTTTCAATCTTCTATACATATCAGTAGGTAATGTGAAACTGTTGAAGCTTTTATTTTTTATTTGTGGATTAATTTTATTAAGAGTTGAAATTTTAGTAAATTCAATAAATCACACATAATTAATTATAATTATTTATTGAACACGATTAAGTAATACAATAAAACTACGGCGTTTAACGATCGACTTATTCTGCGATCGTTTTCGAGTATGAGCACCCACTCCGATTTTAGGTCACATGCTCGACAAAAATTAAACAAAAATATCTAGCCGTAAACCTAACAATGGATTCCAGTAGAGTTTTATACGCTGATTATTATGCAATTTTCCGATTTTTACAACAGGTCAGAGTTTTGAGATATTATCAGTTAAAACGACGAAAAAGGCCATTTTGACCTTATTTTCGAGTCCCATTAGATATTGAACAGCAATATTTGAAATAAAAATATTTTAATCACGTAATATAAAACAGCTCCCTCTTTGATTTTCAAATTACCACTTGTTTTTAGCTCAATTAGAACTCGAGTTATAATTAAAAATAAAAAATAAAAATAAATCTCTGGCTCGACAACCCTTCATGGGTCTTGGCCTACTGAATTGGTTGCTGTCCTAATTGGAAACAGTACCGAGGGGTCAAGTGGTTAGCTCAACGCACATCTACAACCTTCGTTTCAGTTTTCTTAACCGAGATTCGCTACTTCTCAATCAAGCAGCTACTCATTTATCCTCACGAGGCTGAGTGAACCCCGTTCCAGACCCTATACTTACAGAAAAATTTCTGAGCATAGCCGCGAATCGAGCCCGGGACCTCCGGGTTGCCACTCAGTTACTCTGACCATTAGACCAGTTATAATTAAAAAACTAAAACTACATGATTAAAAATGATAATAAACATTGATTAAAACGATATCGTCTTAGTTTTTTAGTTATAACTCGAGTTCTAATTGAGCTAAAAACAAGTGGTAATTTGAAAATCAAAGATTTAGTGTGATTTTACTTGTATATATATATAATAAAAATGGATTCCTTAGTCATTTTATAAAATTTTCCGAATAAAACATCTTTGATCTTGAAGCTGATTTATTTTTTTATATTATAATATACATATATTTAGGATTCTTAATATAGCTAGTTTTAGTACCTGGAGGCACCGAGCGATGCACGGTAACCCCTGACCCCCCACCCTCCCGAAACCACACACCTCACCCCCCAACACTGCACCCCCACTTCGCCCCACCCCACGCCACCGCCCCTCCCACCTCCGGATCCCCCACAACTGCACCCCCACATCCATCCCCACCCCCGACCCAGTTTTTGCATTTCTATCTTTCTAATGGTCCACATATTATGTGTATATTTGTTTACTCGTACACCAATTTGCCCACATTCGTTCATATTGATAAACATTATAAAAAATACATAAGAAAATAATAATAAAAAAATAATCGCATAGGATCTGAAATAAAAACATAAAATTAAAAAAAAATGTGTGCGACTCGGGACATGCAACAGAAGTGATAACTTTCACCAACCAACTATTTTTTTAGGAAGACAATTGCAAGGATAATTGCCCGGAGGAAAGAGAATTGAATATTTAATTTTAATTAGAAGAGTGGGGGAGGGGGGGCAGAGGAATAATTATTAATATATTTAATGTTTCTGGATTTAAAATTAACTATACATATTTCGCACGCGCCGCGCCGCAATTATCTAATAAATTTTATTTATTAAATACATAGCTATATATAATTTATAAATTATTTCCACACTTATAATTAAGTCTAATTCAAAAATATTCATTTTAGTAAAAGTAAAAAAGCAAGGGTTTTTAAAATAGTTCTTTGGTCCAGCGGTAGAGTGTCTGTCTCTGATGCAAGAGTTCTCAGGTTCTAATATGACATCCGGCGAATCAGTTTTTTATTGAGGTTTTCATCTATCAATAATTACTTTAATTAAGAAAAAATCATTTAAGATGAATTTTGATGAGTTCCAGACTTAGCCAGATCGTTTTTTCATTCTCAAAACTTGTTAATAGATTTTGTTTCATCAAAATCGGTAGGGCCGTTTTCAAAATAGAACCAAGATACAAATATATAAATAAATAAATATATATATATATAAATATACAATTTTTGCTCGTTTAATACGAGTAGATATTCCTTATATAATAATCTAAGTAAGAACTAACCTTATGTTTTGAATTCACCGTTCGTTACCACCCACTCTTGATAATATAGTGCACATCCCACGAGAGTGCTTTTCTCGTGATATATTTATTAGAACTATAAATATAAGTGAAAATTCTTTTTTCTTTGCATACATTTTCTCAAAATTGTATTTTAGAATGAGAAAAAATTTATTAAGTTTAATTTATTTGACATCGTGTATGATAGAATAAAAAAAGGTGAAATTTAATTTCAAGGTGAATTCTTTTGAGCATTTTTATTAAAGCTAGATATCTAGTCTGGAAAGACGATTCCGTGAATTGATTTATAAATGACTTCACTCAATGTGTCTACTTTATTCAATACGAAGCAGGTCGAGGTTAAGGATTTAATTATTTAGTACCTGGAGGCACTGAGCGATGCTCGGTAACTTCTTCCTTCAGTTAAAAGCTTTATTTTAATATTATTTTTAAATTAATTTAAAATTCTGATAAAAAGGTCGATTTTTATTTGAGAGCCGTTTTCAAATTAAAAAAAATACAAAAATATATAATATTCGCCCACTGTACCCCCCCCACACCTCCACCCCGCTCGACCCCACCCCCGAATCACCCAGCACTGCACCCCACCTCCTGCACCTGTTGTGATTCAACCATATGATTCATTTTTATTCATCCAATTGTTAATAAATAAAACCTATCAAAATGTGTTGTTTTTTTCAGAAAATTGAGACCTGCTCTTGATTATTTTTTATTCTATTAAATAAATAAAGTTCATTATAAAAACAATTATAAAACGTTTAATAATATTTCTAACGTTTAGGGACAACAAAATAGGTTAAAATCCACAATCACAATACTTCTTCAAGGCCTTTGAGAATAAAGGATTTACCCGACCCATTGTCCGCCTGAGCACAAAAGGAAAAGGGAAACCTTTTTTTAAAACCCTAAGAATGGGATTTGTCTACCTAACAATAATTAATTTGATTACAAAAAAACCGATCAAAAACAATTTTGTCGAAGATGAGACCGTGAAAGATCGAATTGTCACCCCAAAAACACCCTAACCCGTGAATTTCATCAAAATCGGTAAAGCCGTTTTCAAAATAGAACCAAGATACAAATATATAAACAAATATACAATTTTTGCTCGTTTAATAAGAGTAGATTTGTTCTGAAGCGAAATTTGTATTGTATTATTGAGCCACCTATAAAAACTTTATTAAATAGTAAAATTATTTTCTGGGGAGTCGGGTAGCTCAGTCAGCTAACGCGCTGGCCTCACTTCCGCATCGATCGATTATGACAATGTTGGAGTGGAGGTCCGGGGTTCGATCCTGGCTGGCAAATAAAAATTTCTACCGGCTGAAAACTCGGCTCCCTCACTAACCCTACTAACACTTTACTTATATGCTGTCTAAATGGGCTTTGTTCCCGGTGACTTAAATAAAAAAAAATTATTTTAAACATTTTTACAAATAACCATTATATAATATATGTTCTATTAACTCTTAAACTAAAATATTCAATAAATATTGTTTAAAATGTTTGAAATTTATAAAAAAATTAAGTAAAATTAAATTAAAAGATACAATTACAAATTATCATACCCTCTCTCAATATCACTTTACATTTAAATAAAGTTTCAATAAAAGATCAAATTCCATTTGAAATATCAATAAATTGAATAATTTTGAATTAATAATGAAGCTGTTGAAGGTTTTATTTTTGTGATTAAATTTGATTAAAATTAAAATGTTTAGTGAAATCACACTTAATAAATAATAATAATTATTTATTGAACACGAACGAAATAATACAATAAATCTGCGACGTTTCGATCGACTTATTCTGTGATCGTTCTCAATTTGGAGTGGGTGCTCATTAGAGTAGTCCTTATTTTGGATATTTTTACGCTGACAGAGACTCATATGGTTCGAAATAAATGAAAAAAATATCCTCCAAATTTCAAGCCACTATCTCAATTTTAATCGTGTGCCGCACAGCGATGCAAGTTTCCCATCTAAATTATATGGGGTTTTTGGCATTGAACGATCAATTTTTTTTCCGGCCAAAGTAATGGTTCAAATAATTAGAAACTCTGTAGACTTTATCCTTATAATATTAGCTATCCTTCAGAATTTTTAAAGATTTTAGCTATTTTAATTTTATAAGTCTTTAACTTACTAACACTAAGATATAGCACTATTTTATCTAGCTGTAACTCCAAAATTATAATAGTTAAAAATCTGTAAAAATTCTGAAGTATATGTACTATTATAAGGATAAAGTCGCTTCAAATTTTTGAACCTTTACTTTGGTCGAAATAAAAAAAATGATTGTTTAATACCTAAAACCCCATGTTATTTAGATGAGAAACTTGTATCGCTGTTTGCCAAAGGTTAACATTGAGATCGGGGCTTGAAATATGGGGCATATATATATTTTTTTTATTTATTTAGGACCATATGAGCCTCTGCCAACGTATAAATTCGAAAATATCCAAAATAAGGACCACTCTAATGAGCACCCACTCCAAATTGAGAACGATCACAGAATAAGTCGATCGAAACTTCGTAGTTTTATTGTATTATTTGTTCGTGACCAATTAATAATTATAATTAATTATTATGTGTGATTTCAAATAAAAATTCAAATTTTATTCAAATTAATCACAAAAATAAAAGCTTCAACAGCTTCATTATTAATTAATTAGTAGAGATTGTGGTGTTGGTGCAAGGTGAAACATCTTTAATAAAGATAAGAGTAAATAAATATTATATTTAATATTGATTTACTATGAGTTAAGGATACTAGGTCACTTATTTCACATTAAAATTAAAAAATTAAAAGATATAAATTTTTTTTTCTTTTTCAATATATATATTTCGGGCTATCAACCCATAACTAACATTAGTTACTTTCTGTACTTCCTGAAGATGGGTTGATAGCCCGAAATATATATATTGAAAAAGAAAAATTTTTTATATCTTTTAATTTTACTTTATCCAATGCAAAGCATGGGTAAAGTATTGTAATCGCTCTCGGGGCAAGCGTGGCTTCAAAGGGTCCTCAGGTAAAGACTACGGAACCCATGGACTCAATTAAAGTCACAAATTGTAGTATTCAATTAGGTTGAATATTAGCACGTGACGGTTTTGCCAAAAATTACATGGGGTCTCGTCGAGAGGCCAAAAAGTGCGATTTTTTCATTTAGTGCGTGCGGATGTATGTATGTATGTATGGATGGATGGATGTATGTATGTTATCGCTTTTTTGGCCCACGATTTTTCCACACCGTTGCACCGATTGAAATGAAATTGAAAACCTACCATTAGTTTAACAAAATGAAGCGCTGATTAGTTTTTGGTACATATCGGCCCACAAACATTAATACTTTATTTCAGTACTTTTTTAGTTTTTCTAAATATCTTGAAAATGACTTAACCAATTTTGATGAAATTTAATATCCTAATTAAGTACCTTGGGGACCACAAAAAAGGTTAAATAAAGTTTTTAGTAAAATTATATTTTAAAGTACTTTACTCTAGAGTAAGATGGTCTTTTTTAATTTTTTAAATTCTTTGAAATTTATTCATTTGAAAGTTTTAATATAGGTCATTTAGCCTTGCTTAAGTAAGAATGGATAGGCTTCTCTCTGTGAAATGCTAAAAATTTGGGAGGAATTTTTATGAGTAACCATAGCAACTGCGTTGTTTTCTTATCCGTTACCTTTGCTGAAGACAGAGAAATCGATTTTAAACCAAAAATAGCGATTGATTCTCATCTAGTACTTGAGGAATAATCATTCTATATTGGATTTTTGACGTTTCGGTTTTTATTAGTAACCATTGCTGAAGACATAGAGAAATCGACTTTAAACCAAAAATAGTGATTGATTCTCATCTAGTACTTGAGGAATAATCATTCTATATTGGATTTTTGACGTTTCGGTTTTTATTAGTAACCATTGCTGAAGACATGGAGGAATCGACTTAAAATAAAAAATAGCGATTAATTCTCATCTAATACTTGAGAAATATCCATTCTATATTGGATTTTTGACGTTTCGGTTTTTATTAGTAACCATTGCTGAAGACAGAGAAATCGATTTTAAACCAAAAATAGCGATTGATTCTCATCTAGTACTTGAGGAATAATCATTCTATATTGGATTTTTGACGTTTCGGTTTTTATTAGTAACCATTGCTGAAGACATGGAGGAATCGACTTAAAATAAAAAATAGCGATTGATTCTCATCTAATACTTGAGAAATATCCATTCTATATTGGATTTTTGACGTTTCGGTTTTTATTAGTAACCATTCCTGAAGACATAGAGAAATCAACTTTAAACCAAAAATAGCGATTGATTCTCATCTAGTACTTGATGAATAATCATTCTATATTGGATTTTTGACGTTTCGGTTTTTATTGGTAACCATTGCTGAAGACATAGAGGAATCGACTTAAAATCAAAAATAGCGATTGATTCTCATCTAATACTTGAGGAATAACAATTCTACATTAGGTTTTTGACGTTTCGATTATTATTGGTAACCATTGCTGAAGACATGGAGGAATCGACTTAAAATCAAAAATAATCATGGATTCTTATCTAATACTAGAGGAATAACCTTATTGAATTCCATTTTTGATGTTTTGACTATTAATGGAAACCTCTACTGAAAATGTAGAAGAATCGACTTAAAATCAAAAAGACTAAATTCTTTTTTGGTAAACAACTCAAGCTTGAGTTACCAATAAAAACCGAAACGTCAAAAATCCAATGTAGAATGGATATTCCTCGACTCTTAAATGAGAATTATTTTTGAATTAATTTCAATATGAACTACAAATTGCAAGTGATATCTGATTAATAATAAAGGAACAAACATATTAATATTTCAAATGAATTTGGATAAAGTTTAGCAACGATCCGTTGCAGTTTATTTAATTTTAATGTGAAATAAGTGACCTAGTATCCTTAACTCATAGTAAATCAATATTAAATATAATATTTATTTACTCTTATCTTCATTATTAATTGAAAATTATTCATTTTTAGTCCAGTCAAATTGTGTTTTTATCAGAAAAGTTTTGTGGTAGTTCCGATTTTTACTTTATCCAATGCAAAGCATGGGTAAAGTATTGTAATCGCTCTCGGGGCAAGCGTGGCTTCAAAGGGTCCTCAGGTAAAGACTACGGAACCCATGGACTCAATTAAAGTCACAAATTGTAGTATTCAATTAGGTTGAATTTTAGCACGTGACGGTTTTGCCAAAAATTACAAGGGGTCTCGTCGAGAGGCCAAAAAGTGCGATTTTTTCATTTAGTGCGTGCGGATGTATGTATGTATGTATGGATGGATGGATGTATGTATGTTATCGCTTTTTTGGCCCACGATTTTTTCCACACCGTTGCACCGATTGAAATGAAATTGAAAACCTACCATTAGTTTAACAAAATGAAGCGCTGATTAGTTTTTGGTACATATCGGCCCACAAACATTAATACTTTATTTCAGTACTTTTTTAGTTTTTTCTAAATATCTTGAAAATGACTTAACCAATTTTGATGAAATTTAATATCCTAATTAAGTACCTTGGGGACCACAAAAAAGGTTAAATAAAGTTTTTAGTAAAATTATATTTTAAAGTACTTTACTCTAGAGTAAGATGGTCTTTTTTAATTTTTTAAATTCTTTGAAATTTATTCATTTGAAAGTTTTAATATAGGTCATTTAGCCTTGCTTAAGTAAGAATGGATAGGCTTCTCTCTGTGAAATGCTAAAAATTTGGGAGGAATTTTTATGAGTAACCATAGCAACTGCGTTGTTTTCTTATCCGTTACCTTTGCTGAAGACAGAGAAATCGATTTTAAACCAAAAATAGCGATTGATTCTCATCTAGTACTTGAGGAATAATCATTCTATATTGGATTTTTGACGTTTCGGTTTTTATTAGTAACCATTGCTGAAGACATAGAGAAATCGACTTTAAACCAAAAATAGTGATTGATTCTCATCTAGTACTTGAGGAATAATCATTCTATATTGGATTTTTGACGTTTCGGTTTTTATTAGTAACCATTGCTGAAGACATGGAGGAATCGACTTAAAATAAAAAATAGCGATTGATTCTCATCTAATACTTGAGAAATATCCATTCTATATTGGATTTTTGACGTTTCGGTTTTTATTAGTAACCATTGCTGAAGACATGGAGGAATCGACTTAAAATAAAAAATAGCGATTGATTCTCATCTAATACTTGAGAAATATCCATTCTATATTGGATTTTTGACGTTTCGGTTTTTATTAGTAACCATTGCTGAAGACATGGAGGAATCGACTTAAAATAAAAAATAGCGATTGATTCTCATCTAATACTTGAGAAATATCCATTCTATATTGGATTTTTGACGTTTCGGTTTTTATTAGTAACCATTGCTGAAGACATGGAGGAATCGACTTAAAATAAAAAATAGCGATTGATTCTCATCTAATACTTGAGAAATATCCATTCTATATTGGATTTTTGACGTTTCGGTTTTTATTAGTAACCATTGCTGAAGACATGGAGGAATCGACTTAAAATAAAAAATAGCGATTGATTCTCATCTAATACTTGAGAAATATCCATTCTATATTGGATTTTTGACGTTTCGGTTTTTATTAGTAACCATTCCTGAAGACATAGAGAAATCAACTTTAAACCAAAAATAGCGATTGATTCTCATCTAGTACTTGATGAATAATCATTCTATATTGGATTTTTGACGTTTCGGTTTTTATTGGTAACCATTGCTGAAGACATAGAGGAATTGACTTAAAATCAAAAATAGCGATTGATTCTCATCTAATACTTGAGGAATAACAATTCTACATTAGGTTTTTGACGTTTCGATTATTATTGGTAACCATTGCTGAAGACATGGAGGAATCGACTTAAAATCAAAAATAATCATGGATTCTTATCTAATACTAGAGGAATAACCTTATTGAATTCCATTTTTGATGTTTTGACTATTAATGGAAACCTCTACTGAAAATGTAGAAGAATCGACTTAAAATCAAAAAGACTAAATTCTTTTTTGGTAAACAACTCAAGCTTGAGTTACCAATAAAAACCGAAACGTCAAAAATCCAATGTAGAATGGATATTCCTCGACTCTTAAATGAGAATTATTTTTGAATTAATTTCAATATGAACTACAAATTGCAAGTGATATCTGATTAATAATAAAGGAACAAACATATTAATATTTCAAATGAATTTGGATAAAGTTTAGCAACGATCCGTTGCAGTTTATTTAATTTTAATGTGAAATAAGTGACCTAGTATCCTTAACTCATAGTAAATCAATATTAAATATAATATTTATTTACTCTTATCTTCATTATTAATTGAAAATTATTCATTTTTAGTCCAGTCAAATTGTGTTTTTATCAGAAAAGTTTTGTGGTAGTTCCGATTTTTACTTTATCCAATGCAAAGCATGGGTAAAGTATTGTAATCGCTCTCGGGGCAAGCGTGGCTTCAAAGGGTCCTCAGGTAAAGACTACGGAACCCATGGACTCAATTAAAGTCACAAATTGTAGTATTCAATTAGGTTGAATTTTAGCACGTGACGGTTTTGCCAAAAATTACAAGGGGTCTCGTCGAGAGGCCAAAAAGTGCGATTTTTTCATTTAGTGCGTGCGGATGTATGTATGTATGTATGGATGGATGGATGTATGTATGTTATCGCTTTTTTGGCCCACGATTTTTTCCACACCGTTGCACCGATTGAAATGAAATTGAAAACCTACCATTAGTTTAACAAAATGAAGCGCTGATTAGTTTTTGGTACATATCGGCCCACAAACATTAATACTTTATTTCAGTACTTTTTTAGTTTTTTCTAAATATCTTGAAAATGACTTAACCAATTTTGATGAAATTTAATATCCTAATTAAGTACCTTGGGGACCACAAAAAGGTTAAATAAAGTTTTTAGTAAAATTATATTTTAAAGTACTTTACTCTAGAGTAAGATGGTCTTTTTTAATTTTTTAAATTCTTTGAAATTTATTCATTTGAAAGTTTTAATATAGGTCATTTAGCCTTGCTTAAGTAAGAATGGATAGGCTTCTCTCTGTGAAATGCTAAAAATTTGGGAGGAATTTTTATGAGTAACCATAGCAACTGCGTTGTTTTCTTATCCGTTACCTTTGCTGAAGACAGAGAAATCGATTTTAAACCAAAAATAGCGATTGATTCTCATCTAGTACTTGAGGAATAATCATTCTATATTGGATTTTTGACGTTTCGGTTTTTATTAGTAACCATTGCTGAAGACATAGAGAAATCGACTTTAAACCAAAAATAGTGATTGATTCTCATCTAGTACTTGAGGAATAATCATTCTATATTGGATTTTTGACGTTTCGGTTTTTATTAGTAACCATTGCTGAAGACATGGAGGAATCGACTTAAAATAAAAAATAGCGATTGATTCTCATCTAATACTTGAGAAATATCCATTCTATATTGGATTTTTGACGTTTCGGTTTTTATTAGTAACCATTGCTGAAGACATGGAGGAATCGACTTAAAATAAAAAATAGCGATTGATTCTCATCTAATACTTGAGAAATATCCATTCTATATTGGATTTTTGACGTTTCGGTTTTTATTAGTAACCATTGCTGAAGACATGGAGGAATCGACTTAAAATAAAAAATAGCGATTGATTCTCATCTAATACTTGAGAAATATCCATTCTATATTGGATTTTTGACGTTTCGGTTTTTATTAGTAACCATTGCTGAAGACATGGAGGAATCGACTTAAAATAAAAAATAGCGATTGATTCTCATCTAATACTTGAGAAATATCCATTCTATATTGGATTTTTGACGTTTCGGTTTTTATTAGTAACCATTGCTGAAGACATGGAGGAATCGACTTAAAATAAAAAATAGCGATTGATTCTCATCTAATACTTGAGAAATATCCATTCTATATTGGATTTTTGACGTTTCGGTTTTTATTAGTAACCATTCCTGAAGACATAGAGAAATCAACTTTAAACCAAAAATAGCGATTGATTCTCATCTAGTACTTGATGAATAATCATTCTATATTGGATTTTTGACGTTTCGGTTTTTATTGGTAACCATTGCTGAAGACATAGAGGAATCGACTTAAAATCAAAAATAGCGATTGATTCTCATCTAATACTTGAGGAATAACAATTCTACATTAGGTTTTTGACGTTTCGATTATTATTGGTAACCATTGCTGAAGACATGGAGGAATCGACTTAAAATCAAAAATAATCATGGATTCTTATCTAATACTAGAGGAATAACCTTATTGAATTCCATTTTTGATGTTTTGACTATTAATGGAAACCTCTACTGAAAATGTAGAAGAATCGACTTAAAATCAAAAAGACTAAATTCTTTTTTGGTAAACAACTCAAGCTTGAGTTACCAATAAAAACCGAAACGTCAAAAATCCAATGTAGAATGGATATTCCTCGACTCTTAAATGAGAATTATTTTTGAATTAATTTCAATATGAACTACAAATTGCAAGTGATATCTGATTAATAATAAAGGAACAAACATATTAATATTTCAAATGAATTTGGATAAAGTTTAGCAACGATCCGTTGCAGTTTATTTAATTTTAATGTGAAATAAGTGACCTAGTATCCTTAACTCATAGTAAATCAATATTAAATATAATATTTATTTACTCTTATCTTCATTATTAATTGAAAATTATTCATTTTTAGTCCAGTCAAATTGTGTTTTTATCAGAAAAGTTTTGTGGTAGTTCCGATTTTTACTTTATCCAATGCAAAGCATGGGTAAAGTATTGTAATCGCTCTCGGGGCAAGCGTGGCTTCAAAGGGTCCTCAGGTAAAGACTACGGAACCCATGGACTCAATTAAAGTCACAAATTGTAGTATTCAATTAGGTTGAATTTTAGCACGTGACGGTTTTGCCAAAAATTACAAGGGGTCTCGTCGAGAGGCCAAAAAGTGCGATTTTTTCATTTAGTGCGTGCGGATGTATGTATGTATGTATGGATGGATGGATGTATGTATGTTATCGCTTTTTTGGCCCACGATTTTTTCCACACCGTTGCACCGATTGAAATGAAATTGAAAACCTACCATTAGTTTAACAAAATGAAGCGCTGATTAGTTTTTGGTACATATCGGCCCACAAACATTAATACTTTATTTCAGTACTTTTTTAGTTTTTTCTAAATATCTTGAAAATGACTTAACCAATTTTGATGAAATTTAATATCCTAATTAAGTACCTTGGGGACCACAAAAAAGGTTAAATAAAGTTTTTAGTAAAATTATATTTTAAAGTACTTTACTCTAGAGTAAGATGGTCTTTTTAATTTTTTAAATTCTTTGAAATTTATTCATTTGAAAGTTTTAATATAGGTCATTTAGCCTTGCTTAAGTAAGAATGGATAGGCTTCTCTCTGTGAAATGCTAAAAATTTGGGAGGAATTTTTATGAGTAACCATAGCAACTGCGTTGTTTTCTTATCCGTTACCTTTGCTGAAGACAGAGAAATCGATTTTAAACCAAAAATAGCGATTGATTCTCATCTAGTACTTGAGGAATAATCATTCTATATTGGATTTTTGACGTTTCGGTTTTTATTAGTAACCATTGCTGAAGACATAGAGAAATCGACTTTAAACCAAAAATAGTGATTGATTCTCATCTAGTACTTGAGGAATAATCATTCTATATTGGATTTTTGACGTTTCGGTTTTTATTAGTAACCATTGCTGAAGACATGGAGGAATCGACTTAAAATAAAAAATAGCGATTGATTCTCATCTAATACTTGAGAAATATCCATTCTATATTGGATTTTTGACGTTTCGGTTTTTTATTAGTAACCATTGCTGAAGACATGGAGGAATCGACTTAAAATAAAAAATAGCGATTGATTCTCATCTAATACTTGAGAAATATCCATTCTATATTGGATTTTTGACGTTTCGGTTTTATTAGTAACCATTGCTGAAGACATGGAGGAATCGACTTAAAATAAAAAATAGCGATTGATTCTCATCTAATACTTGAGAAATATCCATTCTATATTGGATTTTTGACGTTTCGGTTTTTATTAGTAACCATTGCTGAAGACATGGAGGAATCGACTTAAAATAAAAAATAGCGATTGATTCTCATCTAATACTTGAGAAATATCCATTCTATATTGGATTTTTGACGTTTCGGTTTTTATTAGTAACCATTCCTGAAGACATAGAGAAATCAACTTTAAACCAAAAATAGCGATTGATTCTCATCTAGTACTTGATGAATAATCATTCTATATTGGATTTTTGACGTTTCGGTTTTTATTGGTAACCATTGCTGAAGACATAGAGGAATTGACTTAAAATCAAAAATAGCGATTGATTCTCATCTAATACTTGAGGAATAACAATTCTACATTAGGTTTTTGACGTTTCGATTATTATTGGTAACCATTGCTGAAGACATGGAGGAATCGACTTAAAATCAAAAATAATCATGGATTCTTATCTAATACTAGAGGAATAACCTTATTGAATTCCATTTTTGATGTTTTGACTATTAATGGAAACCTCTACTGAAAATGTAGAAGAATCGACTTAAAATCAAAAAGACTAAATTCTTTTTTGGTAAACAACTCAAGCTTGAGTTACCAATAAAAACCGAAACGTCAAAAATCCAATGTAGAATGGATATTCCTCGACTCTTAAATGAGAATTATTTTTGAATTAATTTCAATATGAACTACAAATTGCAAGTGATATCTGATTAATAATAAAGGAACAAACATATTAATATTTCAAATGAATTTGGATAAAGTTTAGCAACGATCCGTTGCAGTTTATTTAATTTTAATGTGAAATAAGTGACCTAGTATCCTTAACTCATAGTAAATCAATATTAAATATAATATTTATTTACTCTTATCTTCATTATTAATTGAAAATTATTCATTTTTAGTCCAGTCAAATTGTGTTTTTATCAGAAAAGTTTTGTGGTAGTTCCGATTTTTACTTTATCCAATGCAAAGCATGGGTAAAGTATTGTAATCGCTCTCGGGGCAAGCGTGGCTTCAAAGGGTCCTCAGGTAAAGACTACGGAACCCATGGACTCAATTAAAGTCACAAATTGTAGTATTCAATTAGGTTGAATTTTAGCACGTGACGGTTTTGCCAAAAATTACAAGGGGTCTCGTCGAGAGGCCAAAAAGTGCGATTTTTTCATTTAGTGCGTGCGGATGTATGTATGTATGTATGGATGGATGGATGTATGTATGTTATCGCTTTTTTGGCCCACGATTTTTTCCACACCGTTGCACCGATTGAAATGAAATTGAAAACCTACCATTAGTTTAACAAAATGAAGCGCTGATTAGTTTTTGGTACATATCGGCCCACAAACATTAATACTTTATTTCAGTACTTTTTTAGTTTTTTCTAAATATCTTGAAAATGACTTAACCAATTTTGATGAAATTTAATATCCTAATTAAGTACCTTGGGGACCACAAAAAGGTTAAATAAAGTTTTTAGTAAAATTATATTTTAAAGTACTTTACTCTAGAGTAAGATGGTCTTTTTTAATTTTTTAAATTCTTTGAAATTTATTCATTTGAAAGTTTTAATATAGGTCATTTAGCCTTGCTTAAGTAAGAATGGATAGGCTTCTCTCTGTGAAATGCTAAAAATTTGGGAGGAATTTTTATGAGTAACCATAGCAACTGCGTTGTTTTCTTATCCGTTACCTTTGCTGAAGACAGAGAAATCGATTTTAAACCAAAAATAGCGATTGATTCTCATCTAGTACTTGAGGAATAATCATTCTATATTGGATTTTTGACGTTTCGGTTTTTATTAGTAACCATTGCTGAAGACATAGAGAAATCGACTTTAAACCAAAAATAGTGATTGATTCTCATCTAGTACTTGAGGAATAATCATTCTATATTGGATTTTTGACGTTTCGGTTTTTATTAGTAACCATTGCTGAAGACATGGAGGAATCGACTTAAAATAAAAAATAGCGATTGATTCTCATCTAATACTTGAGAAATATCCATTCTATATTGGATTTTTGACGTTTCGGTTTTTATTAGTAACCATTGCTGAAGACATGGAGGAATCGACTTAAAATAAAAAATAGCGATTGATTCTCATCTAATACTTGAGAAATATCCATTCTATATTGGATTTTTGACGTTTCGGTTTTTATTAGTAACCATTGCTGAAGACATGGAGGAATCGACTTAAAATAAAAAATAGCGATTGATTCTCATCTAATACTTGAGAAATATCCATTCTATATTGGATTTTTGACGTTTCGGTTTTTATTAGTAACCATTGCTGAAGACATGGAGGAATCGACTTAAAATAAAAAATAGCGATTGATTCTCATCTAATACTTGAGAAATATCCATTCTATATTGGATTTTTGACGTTTCGGTTTTTATTAGTAACCATTGCTGAAGACATGGAGGAATCGACTTAAAATAAAAAATAGCGATTGATTCTCATCTAATACTTGAGAAATATCCATTCTATATTGGATTTTTGACGTTTCGGTTTTATTAGTAACCATTCCTGAAGACATAGAGAAATCAACTTTAAACCAAAAATAGCGATTGATTCTCATCTAGTACTTGATGAATAATCATTCTATATTGGATTTTTGACGTTTCGGTTTTTATTGGTAACCATTGCTGAAGACATAGAGGAATTGACTTAAAATCAAAAATAGCGATTGATTCTCATCTAATACTTGAGGAATAACAATTCTACATTAGGTTTTTGACGTTTCGATTATTATTGGTAACCATTGCTGAAGACATGGAGGAATCGACTTAAAATCAAAAATAATCATGGATTCTTATCTAATACTAGAGGAATAACCTTATTGAATTCCATTTTTGATGTTTTGACTATTAATGGAAACCTCTACTGAAAATGTAGAAGAATCGACTTAAAATCAAAAAGACTAAATTCTTTTTTGGTAAACAACTCAAGCTTGAGTTACCAATAAAAACCGAAACGTCAAAAATCCAATGTAGAATGGATATTCCTCGACTCTTAAATGAGAATTATTTTTGAATTAATTTCAATATGAACTACAAATTGCAAGTGATATCTGATTAATAATAAAGGAACAAACATATTAATATTTCAAATGAATTTGGATAAAGTTTAGCAACGATCCGTTGCAGTTTATTTAATTTTAATGTGAAATAAGTGACCTAGTATCCTTAACTCATAGTAAATCAATATTAAATATAATATTTATTTACTCTTATCTTCATTATTAATTGAAAATTATTCATTTTTAGTCCAGTCAAATTGTGTTTTTATCAGAAAAGTTTTGTGGTAGTTCCGATTTTTTGAATATATATGATTTTTGGGGCGCTGAATCAAAATCTGAGATCTCCCACCAAAGTTTCGTGACTCAATATTGAAGGAAATGGAAAAAAAAAAAGGAAAAAATTTCAATTTTTTGGCGGTTTTTCACTTATAACTCGAAAACTATCAACTTTTTGTAAATAATCTTCCTATTTAAAATGAAAATTCATAAAAATTCCTACAAATTTTATTATTGAGGTTTTTTGCTTCGACCAACTGTTCGGGCTCAAGCGCAAAATCCAAGTTTTCGACCTCGGCTTTTCGATATTTTCCCATTTTGACCATGAAGGAGCACGTTTTTGACAAAGACCACTTTATACATTTTTAAACTAGATTAAATTTTCTACAACTCAAACAAAGTTTCATCTTAATTGGATAATTGGTAATCTGTGCCGCAATGAGGTTGAAGTTTTGAAAAATTGTAATTTTTTGCAAAAATTCTTAACTACCCCAAAACTTTCTCCATAGGGGCTCATTTGAGCACAATTTGATTGGACTATTTATTGATATTTAAAATGAAATTTGATCTTTTATTAAAATTTTATTTAAATGTAAATTGATATTGAGAAAGTATGATAATTTGTAATTGTATCTTTTAATTTAATTTTACTTATTTTTTTATAAAATTCAAAAATTATCAACAAATTTATTGAATATGTTAGTTTAAGAGTTAATAAAACAAATTATATGGTTATTTGTAACATTTTTAAAAATAATTTGCTATTTAATAAAGTTTTTATTAGTGGGTCGATTCTTTTACACCGCAGTGTATATTTATGGTAATAAATTGTGTGAATTAATGTTTACAAGGTATAAATATAAATATTACAAGACTTAAACATCCTGATAGGGGCTAATGATTTTCCACTTTGTCTTAATAAATTTTAATAAAATTTAAGAGATATTCCGGGTGAATTTGTTTTTTTTTTTTGTTAAAACGACCAGAGATATATATTCAGGAACTTAGAGCGCGGGCTGTTTGTTATTTGTGACAGTTTAAATTAAAAGCGCGTCTTTCTACGAAGTCCGGGCGATTTTTTATTCACGCTTAATGTCAACGGGCTAATTCAGAATCAGCCGGGGAAAATCCTTTAAGACAGCATCTGTAATGGATGGTTGGGGATTTCCGAAAACACACCCACGCCCTCGATATTAATCTAATTCACTTTCATATTTTCTATATGGTATATTATATGAACTTCGGGGCCAATTGGTATATTTATTTCACAAGAATAAAAAAAAAAGACGCTAATCATATCCTAATGATTTATCACGATGATTAAACAAATTAATGTCACGTAAAATTGAATTTTCAAACGTATAACTGATATATTGCTAGTTAATTTACTATAAATCCATGATTAATTGGAATTAAGCTAATAAATAATTTATACATGCCCGAGGCAAAAGGGTTTTTGAAAATTCCCACCCCTCATCCCCACCCCACCGATGATCCATCAATATTTTTTTTTTCTTTTAATCTGGAGAATTCCATAAACATTGAAATGTCAAATGAATAATTTCTCATATGGTGTTTGAACATGCCATTTTGAAAAAATAAATAAATGGGTTTTACAAAAAACAAACACACGTTCATTTACTAGCTGCAACGCCCGCCTTTGACGGGTCTCTTGCTATCTACACCTCCCGTCCCCTGTCAAAGCCTAAGCGACGATTTGTTATTGTTTTTTGTGAGCAAATCATCATTTTTACGAATAAGAATCATTACTGTCTATAAGTAAATAACTAAAAACAGAGTCAAAATTTTGATTTCAATTTTAGACCACAAATTTTACTGGAAATAGCAGATTCGCCAACTGGTGGTGAAATCTTGAACTCTCTCAATTGGGTCTTGTGACAGCTGATTGATCAGTGTTTAAATGACATATAAACAAAAACCAAAGCTATTTATTAAATAATATTCTTGGATTATGCATATGTCATTTGTGACAGCTACCCAATTGCGTTAGTTTCAATTTATACCACATGGCGGCAACATCGTTCTTATCAATGGTGTCCGGTCCAGTCCTAGCGCTCACCTCTAGATGGCACTGCGACCTCATACATAGTAGTTTATTCAATTAAACAATACTTTAATTGTAGTAATAATACTTTAAGTAAACAACAGTCAAATTGTCAAACACATTGTATACTACATGAGTCAATCTGTTAATAATGAAATAATAAACCAATGAATTAATGAGAGTCGAGTCAGCGCGTTTAGTGGCGTGAGTCATGATATTCTTTGAATGTTATACAGGGTGCTTCAAAAAAATGCATACACACTCTGAACCTCCATAGAAAATCCATTTACCGTTCTACAAAGTTAAATTTCAGGAAAATAGAAAGCTGAAAGTCCAATGTAAATGAAACATAAATAACAAATGTTAATACTGTTCAAATTGGTGACCTGCAGCATCAATACAATTCTGAGTACGAGTCACCACTGATTCTGTACATCGTATCAAAACGTCCAATGAGATTTCTCTACACACTGCTTGAATCTCATTCCAAAGAATGTCTAGGTTACGTGGTTTACGTTTGTACACCTCATCTTTTACTGTGCCCCACAAGAAGAAATCCAGTGGTGTAAGGTCTGGAGAGCGTGCTGGAAACTCGATTGGCCCCCTGCGTCCTATCCACTGGCCCGACAAATTTTGATCCAGGTAAGCTACATTTTTTGAAGCACCCTGTATATACGGGAAATCAGTCAACTGTCAAATCAATTTTGAACAAAGTGCTTCAAAAAAATGTAGCTTACCTGGATCAAAATTTGTCGGGCCAGTGGATAGGACGCAGGGGGCCAATCGAGTTTCCAGCACGCTCTCCAGACCTTACACCACTGGATTTCTTCTTGTGGGGCACAGTAAAAGATGAGGTGTACAAACGTAAACCACGTAACCTAGACATTCTTTGGAATGAGATTCAAGCAGTGTGTAGAGAAATCTCATTGGACGTTTTGATACGATGTACAGAATCAGTGGTGACTCGTACTCAGAATTGTATTGATGCTGCAGGTCACCAATTTGAACAGTATTAACATTTGTTATTTATGTTTCATTTACATTGGACTTTCAGCTTTCTATTTTCCTGAAATTTAACTTTGTAGAACGGTAAATAAATTTTCTATGGAAGTTCAAAGTGTGTATACATTTTTTGAAGCACCCTGTATATGCGCCAACTCGAATCGAGTTAATTCAGCTGCCACCAAATCATGGTCTGCTCACGTGTTTTTGATCACACATTTTTCCAATACCTTACTTTCCCTCGTGGCTGGTCAAGGGCCATTCCCCTTCTCCTCCGACGACCAGCCCCTACCATATCCTAGTTAGTGTCGAATACCCCCACCGCTAACACTGGCGTCCGCCACCAAACGGCCCGTCCAGTAACAAATAGTTCCAAAAATTTGACTTATTGGTAGGTACAATCCTTGAATTCCTTTTCCTTTTAAAAACTCTAGTTAATTACTTATAATGGGTTGGCCACTTAAATCGAGGCGTTCACAAGCAGAGTGGACTATCCCATAAAATCTCGTTTTTCGCTGATTCACTTCTATAATCAATTAGGTTTTTGATTTATTATATTTATTATTTATATATGAAAACTTTTGCGACATCACAATTTTTAAGATCCCCGGGTCCTCCTGTCACATTTTTTCACAAATCTGAGATGCCCCCTCCCTCCTTACTGTGTGACGCAATTTATGGACGGCGCCTAAGAGTATATAATAGAAGATTTTTCTCTTTACAGATTTTGAAACTGACGTTTCGGAGGATTTCCCTTATTCAAAGGGCCAATGAAAGAAGTATGTAATATTTTTCCTTCTTGTCTTTTTTGTTTTTGCATGTTTTTGTTTAGATATATCAGAAATGTTGAGAAAATTAATTTATGATCTCTTACGGATTACCATCACTGGGAATCTTTTGCCTACTCTACAGGCGCTCCTATTTATTTGTTCAACTCCACATTGATACAAGTCAAGGTTTTCTTCTCCCGCCTGCCGACCGACCTTAATAATAAATACGCTCAATTTTGCGTACGTATATTTTTCTGTCCGCAAATGTGCCTGTGGATCTAGATTCCGATACCCACGATAATTCAAGAAGGAATATTGGTATAAATTTTATTTTGCCTCGAACCTGTCAGCCAAACTGTCAGTTTGGCCATTTTAGTCAGAAAACTAATAGGGCCAAACTGACAGATTGGCTCTTTTAGTTCTCCAGTTTTTACCAAAGTCTCTTATGCTGAAGGGGTCAAAGATAAACGAAATAAAATTTGAACAAGTCCCTGCAGGTTGGCCCAAATTAACTGATTAGATTGATCGAGTAAAATCATGGCCTTTTTTCTCAACATTATCGATTTCTCTAGTTATCTTCCACGATAATTAAAGTGGCGATACCCGCAGCCCAATCATCATCACCTCAACTATCTGAAAAAATGATAAGTGAAAGAAAAAAAAACGATATTTAAAAACTCATCTGATGTTGGATTTTCCAGTGAAAATGTCTCGCGATTGATATTGGATAAAAAAAAAAAGAACATGAAAATACTTTCTTCATAAAAATAATATTATTCTTAAAGCGTATTCATTGTAAGAATATTGGGATCGTTAAAAGTTAAAAGTCACTGACCCTTTTTTAAAAATGTCCGAGATTGGGGAAAGATGGAATTCTAAAGAGGAAACGAAGATGTTTTAACAAGTGGGGTCACTTACCCGTCTATGAGAGGCACGTCTTTAAGGAGCCGAGTGGCCTGCTCTAGCCGCTCTTCAAATGAGGCACCCGATTGGACTCTTAAGGCAAGGGGGACTCCGACCCCGACGGCTGCTGCTAGCAGAAGGACCACCAACATGGCTCCCCAATGACGTTGCGTCAGCGTTTTTGCTAAAACAAACAGAAAAATTCACAAATTACATATTAATTAGGTTAAATCGAGGTTATGACTTTCACACCCGCGTATCATAAGCTAAAGTTGTTGTTCTCCAAATATAAAATAGATCTAGTGCCAAAAATAGGCAATAATTTGTCTTTCCTGTTCAATAACAAAGACAAAATAGAAAAAATCAATCAATGTAATGTAGTTTATAAAATATCTTGCATTGATTGTAATAAAATTTATATAGGCACAACAGGTAGACCTATGGAAAAAAGATTATATGAGCACAAAAGATCTGTGCTTAAAAAAGAGAACAACAACCAAACAGCATTGGCACAACATGCGCGGACTGAGGGTCATAATTTTAATATAATTGACTATGAAAAAAATAAAACAAAACGTTTTTTCAAGGAATCGTGTTTCATCCAACAAAGCCTAAAAACACAGTAAATTACAAGGTAGACACGGGCTTTTTAATGAGGGAATACAAAATTTTAATAGAAATGACAAATAAATAAACATTTATGCTTTTTTATTAATTAATTGCGCGTGCCAGAAAACGTAGACAATTTTGTGGTCGTTGACCTTCCCTTGACTGGTCATTAACAGTAATTAGTTCATGTTAAATTTAAACCAGCTCGAGTACTGATTATTTTTCGATTTTTTAAATTTCATTGGACTTCATTATAAGGAGATGTAAATAATTGTATACTAGTATATTCGTATGTTATCTCATCTTGAATTTGTATATATATGTATGTGTGTGTTGTGTGATCGAGCTTTTATCAATGTTCTGTACAAACTGATGGGGTCGGCACATTGGTGGGGTGAGTACTTTTTTGACACCTGTAATTATAATAACTCACTGACTTGCCTATTGTGTGGTCCCACAGTTTCCACTGAGGAAGAGATGCTGAGAACGCTCTCGAAATATTTGGATTAACAATTTGAATAACAAAATAAATTACTGGAAAGAAGCAAATTCAATTTATTTATCCTTAAAAATAAAAAAATAATATATCCAGTACACACCAAGCCAGCAAAATTCTTATAATTATAATTATTATAAAAATTTTTGTATTTTATGTATCACTGACCAAATGTTCTAACGGACAAGGTCAATTTTTTGTCAACTTCTTCTTGTATCAGTATCATTAAAAAAAAAAAAAAAAAATTTTAAATAAAAAAAAAAACTTTTTACATTTAATTTTTTTGTTACCGTAACGTTTATTAAAAATTATTCCTGTAATTCTCAATTAGTTTCTTTTATTCAGGAATTACAGGAAGCTTTGGATAAAAGTCAGTGTGTAGATGCAGTATTTTTGGACTTTGCCAAGGCTTTCGATAAAGTCAGTCATAAAATTATTTTAGAAAAATTAAACTCGTCAGGGTTGTCTGTTAAGTTAATTAAATTTATTCGGTGTTTTCTTAGGGATAGAACTCAAATTGTAAAAGTGGGTAATGGTCTGTCTGATAGAGTAGATGTCACGTCTGGGGTGATTCAAGGTAGTGTTCTGGGTCCTCTTCTTTTTCTTATATATATAAATGATTTGCCTTCTATCGTGCAATCATCTATTAGGCTTTTCGCGGATGATTGTGTCGTATATAGAGTAATTGATAATGATTGTGATAGCCTTACTTTACAGAATGACCTGGATCAAATTGAAGGATGGTGTAGATCCAATTCAATGGAACTAAACCATTCCAAGTCAAATTTGGTTAGATTTAGTACTAGAAATTTGGTTAGTCCTCAAAATTATTACATTGGTGGAAATATTATCAATGAATCTAAATTTTATAAATATTTAGGCATACATATTCAGGCAAATTTAAAGTGGGATATGCATATTAGTTATATAGTCAATAAGGCTTATAGGAAATTGGGGATGTTTGGTAGAATTTTGAAGGGTACATCTAGAGAAGTTAAGTCAAAAGTTTATTTAACTTATGTAAGACCTAATTTAGAGTATTGTTCTGTGGTTTGGGACAAACACCCACAACGATTAGAGAAAAAATTGATATGGTACAAAGGAGGGCGGCTAGATTTGTTTTTGGTAAATTTGATAGGTTTAGTAGTGTCACTTCAATGATTAATGAATTAGGATGGTCTAGCTTATTGGAGAGAAGGGAATGGGCTAAATTGAAAGTGATTTTCAAAGCCTATAAGGGTTTTAGGAGTTGGGAGGAAATAACGAATAGATTTCAGGAACCAAATTATTTAGGTAGAGCTGATCATAGAAAAAAGATTCGTAAGCCAAGATTCTTGAAAAATATCGGTTTACATTCATTTGTAGGATCTGGCATTGATTTGTGGAACAGTCTGTCTGTTACTACTTGGGATTATAGTCCTCTGCCCCCTATGATTAAATCAATTATAAATTTTGTCAAGTCCTAATGTCCTAGAGTTGGGCAAAATTTTATTTAGTTCTCGCAAGCAGAGATTAGGTGAGGCAGAGAGGTCATACCATCCTTGTTAAGGTTTTGACCAGGTTTCCTTAACAACTTATGGCAAATGCCGGGATGGCTAATGCGTCGCTTGCTCCTGGTATCGGGTTTTTGCGCGGAATTTTTAAATTACTTTTTGTCTTTTGATGGAAATATATGGTCATGTTATTTGTTAATGAGCATACATTTCTAATTTTTTTTTCTTTTCTTTTTTTTTTTTTTTTACTTGTTTATTATTTGTTAAATTGTTGTAATTAATTTGTATTGATGTTTATTAATGTAATGTTGTAGCTAGATTGTATTGATGTTTGGAGGACCTAGCCACCGAGGACTTGTGCCTCTAAGCAGGTCGAGAAATAAAGATTTATTTATTTATTTATTTATTTATTTAACTCGCAGCCTCCCCCCCCTTTGTAACGATACTTAACAAATTGATTAGCTCCCCCTTCGTTTAATGTTATTCGTAATTTGTGGATGCTCCCTATCAGTACTTTTTGAACTACTCATGTTATTTTGATTCCCTTTCCTCGTTACTTATTCTGTTTTGTAGGAAAAATTCGTTAAAAAAATTCTTCTTTTTATTAAGTATTCACTCTGTTTATGTTTTGTTAGCTGATGCTACAGTGCTACAGATGAATGAATGAAGAAGGCGTGAGTTGACAGTGGCGTGGGTGTGGAATGGATCAAACACCCACACGAGAGAGACCTTATTGACGAAATATTTTACGAATGATTAACTCGCTCTCGTCCAATATGAGATCTTGATGAATATTGAAAGCCAAATAACCATTAATATGAACATATTTTCAAATATTAGTCTTTTCGTTGAATCGGAGAGCTTTTTTAAGAAATATTTTTAAAAATCTTTCATCATCTTGTTGATTTGATAATTGTATAAAAAAGTCATGAGAGTTATTTCACAGAACTCGGTAAATTACGAATTTATATCGAAAATCGAATCTAATAAGATTATTCCTCCGACTGGTACTTAGAACTTTTGCCGCTCGGGGCGGTTTCCAATTTGCCGCTCTTTCTAAGTAAACCAAATGGTGGTTTTTATAAATTAAAAAACATAATTGTAATTGAGACAAACTATAGGGGGGGGGGAGATTTTTACCATTGGATGTCATTTTTAAATTAGGCAGTAATAAAGAAGGCCTCATAAATTTATTAGACCTATAAATCCAACTTTTATAAAAATACAAGATACTTTTTTAAAGGATTAAGTTTCCACCATTTGTTAAAACCATTTTCCGTGTTAAAACTTGATTGACAAAGATCATTAAACAGTTTGCACCAAAAACAATAAATTGAATAGACCATCAACAATCTTAACAGCTTTTCACCATTAGGCAAAATTGGAAATTCCCCTACAGTATGGGGTGAGAATTGATCATTATTTTGTATTTTAAGTCGATCTGCCAAGTCTTCAACAATGATAATTGAAACGTCAAAAAATCCAATGTAGAATGGTTAATAGTTATTCCTAAAGTAGAGATAGATGAGAATCGAAGGCTATTTTTGAATTTAAGTCAACATGTACTGCAAATAGCTGATTAATAAATAGAATAAACATATTAATATTTTCAAATGACTTTGGATAAAGTTTAGCAACGATCCGTTGTAGTTTATTTTATACGACATCAAATAAACAATTTATTAAATCAATTACTTAGATCTCAAAAAAACTATAATAATTATTTTTAACAATAATTCAACTTAATTATCAAATAATAATGATTAAATATTTGATATAATTATTAAATAAAAATTTTTTAAGAAAAAAATAAAAACCGACTTCAAAAAATTAAGTGCAACAAATATAAAAATACACTAAAAGGTATAAAATAATTATTATCTTATTTAGTTACAACTAAACGACGAAATATTAACACGAAATTACTTTTTAAAGTCGGTGCCAAACAAACTATACCTATAAGCGAGCGTACCCGCCAAACGTACTAAGTAAGATCCGTCGAGTGCGATTCATAAAAGGTATATGTTTGGCACCAACTTCAAAAGTAATTTCGTGTTAATATTTCGTCGTTTAGTTGTAACTAAATAAGATAATAATTATTTTATACCTTTTAGTGTATTTTTATATTTGTTGCACTTAATTTTTTGAAGTCGGTTTTTATTTTTTTCTTAAAAATTTTTATTTTTCTCTTTTTAGTGATGTTATTAATAGTGATTATATCATCAGAACTTGACCAAATTAATATGACACCATCCCTAAGACACCCCTTTCGGATAAAAAAAGAACCATCGAAATCGGTTCATAAACAAAGAGGTTAGGTCTAAACAAGCCTAAACAAACCTAATAAAAAAGGTCTAATACCTATGAAAAAAAATCGAAAAAAAAATGGGACCAATCGGAAGCTAGACTGGACCCAATGCAAAAAAAATTTTCAAAATCGGTTGACAATTGGCGGAGATATGAGGTAACATAGGCACAAAAAAAAAAAAAAAAAAAAAAAAAATTCAATCGAATAGAGAACCTCCTCCTTTTTTGAAGTCGGTTAAATAATTAGGTAATTATTAAATCGAAAAGACACAACAATGTAAATATTTATATGTTTATGTTTATAATGATCTTAAAACTTCATTATACACAGATTTAAGAGATTCTTTTCTACTTAATTGCGATAAAATTATTTTTAATAAATGTTATCCCACCAGTATTAGATGAGAATAATCAATCGTTATTTTTGATTTTAAGTAGATTCCTCTATGTCTTCAGCACTGGTTACAAATGATAATAGAAACGCCAAAAATCCAATGTAGAATGGTTATTTCTTAAGTATCAGATGAGAATAGATGGATATTTTTTTTAAGTTAACATGGACAGCAAATAGCCAGTGATATCTGATATATTAATATTTCAAATGACTTTGGATAAAATTGCAGTTTATTTTTATACGACATCAAATAAACAATTTATTAAATCAATTAGATCTCAAAAAATCCTAATAATTATTTTTAACAATTATTCAATTTAATTATCAAATAATAATGATTAAATAAATAATTATTAAATCGAAAAGTCACAACAATGAAAATAAGTGTTTAATATAATTATCTTAAAACACATATTTAAGAGGTTCTTTTCTACTTAATTGTGATAAAATTATTTTTAATAAAGGTTATTCCACCAGTATTAGATGAGAATAATCAATCGTTATTTTTGATTTTAAGTAGATTCCTCCATGTCTTCAGCACTGGTTACAAATGATAATAGAAACGCCAAAAATCCAATGTAGAATGGTTATTTCTTAAGTATCAGATGAGAATAGATGAATATTTTTTTTAAGTTAACATGGACAGCAAATAGCCAGTGATATCTGATATATTAATATTTCAAATGACTTTGGATAAAATTGCAGTTTATTTTTATACGACATCAAATAAACAATTTATTAAATCAATTAGATCTCAAAAAATCCTAATAATTATTTTTAACAATTATTCAATTTAATTATCAAATAATAATGATTAAATAAATAATTATTAAATCGAAAAGTCACAACAATGAAAATAAGTGTTTAATATAATTATCTTAAAACACATATTTAAGAGGTTCTTTTCTACTTAATTGTGATAAAATTATTTTTAATAAAGGTTATTCCACCAGTATTAGATGAGAATAATCAATCGTTATTTTTGATTTTAAGTAGATTCCTCCATGTCTTCAGCACTGGTTACAAATGATAATAGAAACGTCAAAAATCCAATGTAGAATGGTTATTTCTTAAGTATCAGATGAGAATAGATGAATATTTTTTTTAAGTTAACATGGACAGCAAATAGCCAGTGATATCTGATATATTAATATTTCAAATGACTTTGGATAAAATTGCAGTTTATTTTTATACGACATCAAATAAACAATTTATTAAATTAATTAGATCTCAAAAAATCCTAATAATTATTTTTAACAATTATTCAATTTAATTATCAAATAATAATGATTAAATAAATAATTATTAAATCGAAAAGTCACAACAATGAAAATAAGTGTTTAATATAATTATCTTAAAACACATATTTAAGAGGTTCTTTTCTACTTAATTGTGATAAAATTATTTTTAATAAAGGTTATTCCACCAGTATTAGATGAGAATAATCAATCGTTATTTTTGATTTTAAGTAGATTCCTCCATGTCTTCAGCACTGGTTACAAATGATAATAGAAACGCCAAAAATCCAATGTAGAATGGTTATTTCTTAAGTATCAGATGAGAATAGATGAATATTTTTTTAAGTTAACATGGACAGCAAATAGCCAGTGATATCTGATATATTAATATTTCAAATGACTTTGGATAAAATTGCAGTTTATTTTTATACGACATCAAATAAACAATTTATTAAATCAATTAGATCTCAAAAAAATCCTAATAATTATTTTTAACAATTATTCAATTTAATTATCAAATAATAATGATTAAATAAATAATTATTAAATCGAAAAGTCACAACAATGAAAATAAGTGTTTAATTAATATAATTATCTTAAAACACATATTTAAAGGGTTCTTTTCTACTTAATTGCAATAAAATTCTTATTAATAAGGTTATTCCACCAGTATTAGATGATAATTGATCGTTATTTTTTTATTTTAACTCGATTCCTCCATGTCTTCAGCAATGGTTACCAATGATAATAATCGAAACGTCAAAAATGCAATGTAGAATAGTTATTGCTCAAGTAGCAGATGAGAATCGATGGCATTTCTTTTATTTTTTTTATTTAACGACAACATTGATTTCAAATTAAAGGAATTAACATATTAATCAATTCAAATGACTATGGATAAAGTCAAGAAAGTTTATTTTAATTGACATTGGAAATCAACTAATAATATTTGATAGCAAGGATTATTTTTTCATTAACGCCCTCCATATATATTGGTGCTCTCAATTTGGTAAATGAATTTATTCTTTAATTAACAAAGCATCATCATGCAAAGCGCTCTCTATTGAATGAATCTCTGTGAATAATTAGTTTAGTAAATAATCAATAAGTAATTATTTGACTCTCAACTGGTGGAGAGTGTTCGATGGAAATTAGGCAAATTAATTAGAAATAAAAAAAGGGCCGTAGAAAAGACTAATCCACTAGCGATGGAGGGAGGACTGGACTTAGTTAACTTCCGGAGGGGACAGGGTGGGGGTTCAAGACCTGCTGACTGGTGGTTTTAGTTAAGCAAAGAAGAGGAAATTCAATTTAACCAATATACAGTTACTTCACATGTTTAAATAATCATTTGCATTCGAGAAATGGAATTATTTGTTTACTAGATGGTTTCTAAAGTGCAATACGCAAATGGATCAGTGGGAAGGAAGACGGAATACTATTAATCTTAGCGGAAATAGAGAAAACTTTTTCAAAACTAAGCTGACATGAAGTTTTTAACAATTTGTCAATTTTTTGAAATATTATTAAAAATTATATTAAACGAGAAATTATTATATATACCATATATAGAATCGGTTTCTCGAAAACTACTCTAACGATTTGGATGAAATTCACGGGTTATGGGGGTTTGTGTTGTCATTTCGAACTGTCACGGTCTCATCTTACGGCTAAATTATTTTTGATGGGTTTTTTGTTAATTGAAATAATTATTCACAAGTGGTTGTCTCGATAAAAATGTATATTTACATTTTTGTTGAATTTTCAGCTCCTAATTTAAATTTTAAAATTAAGAAAAACATTCTTTTTCAAAAAAGCACTTTGTTGTCCGTAGGTACATCATCTTGATGTACCTACGGACATGAGAAACAAGAAAAAAATTAAGTTCATTTTGGTTTTGAAAAGTGTATTTACACAACATCATATTTCAAAAAAGTACCATTCTGAAAAAATGAAATACCATGAAGAAATCTATTGAAATAAGCTGACGTGTTCTGATGTGGCCATCTACTTGACTTTACCATACCACCTTGCCCCTCACTTATATTTAATATTTAATAAAATTATTTATAATCATGTAGGGGAGGGGATTCCACGATGGACAGACGATATAAGAAGAATATCGACAAACTGGATAAAAGTTGCAAAAGATCGAAAAAACTGGAGACATTTGGAGGAGGCCTATGTTCAGCAGTGGACAAGAAAAAGGGCTGATTGATGATGATGATGATGATGAGGGGTGGGGGGTTAGTTTTTGCATTTTTAGATTACTGTGGTCCCACTGATTATGTATACAAAATTTGGTTGAGTTTGATATAAGGGCCTAGATTTTGATTTTTGACCCCCCTTTCGGGCGGTTAATTTTTGCATTTTTTAGACTTCTGGGGGTCCACTGATTATGCATACAAAATTTGGTTGAGTTTGGTAAATGGCCAATATTTTTATTTTTTGACCCACCTCCCCATTTTGGGCGGTTAGTTTTTGAATTTTTAGACCTCTGGGATCCCACTGATTATCTATACAAAATGTGGTTGAGTTTGGTACAACGGCCTAGATTTTCATTTTTTGATCCTACACCCCCCCCCCCACCCCTACCCACACCATTTTAGGCCGTTAGTTTTTGAATTTTTCGACTTCTGGGGTCCCACTAATTATGTATACAAAATGTGGTTGAGTTTGGTACAAGGGCCTCGATTTTCATTTTTTGACTCCCCCCCCTTTTTTGGGCGGTTAATTTTTGAATTTTTAGACCTCTGGGGTCCCACTGATTATGTATACAAAATTTGGTTGAGTTTGGTACAAGGGCCTCGATTTTCATTTTTGACCCCCCCCCCCTTTTTTTGGGCGGTTAATTTTTGAATTTTTAGACCTCTGGGGTCCCACTGATTATGTATACAAAATGTGGTTGAGTTTGGTACAACGGCCTAGATTTTCATTTTTGATCCCCCCCCCTCCACCCCTACCCACACCATTTTGGGCGGTTAATTTTTGAATTTTTAGACTTCTGGGGTCCCACTGATTATGTATACAAAATTTGGTTGAGTTTGGTACAAGGGCCTCGATTTTCATTTTGACCCCCCCCCCCTTTTTTTGGGCGGTTAATTTTTGAATTTTTAGACCTCTGGGGTCCCACTGATTATGTATACAAAATGTGGTTGAGTTTGGTACAAGGGCCTAGATTTTCATTTTTTGATCCCCCCCCCCCCCCCCCCTACCCTACCATTTGGGCTGTTAATTTTTGAATTTTTAGACTTCTGGGGTCCCACTGATTATGTATACAAAATGTGGTTGAGTTTGGTACAAGGGCCTCGATTTTCTATTTTGACCCCCCCCCCCCCCCTTTTTTTGGGCGGTTAATTTTTGAATTTTTAGACCTCTGGGGTCCCACTGATTATGTATACAAAATGTGGTTGAGTTTGGTACAAGGGCCTCGATTTTCATTTTTGACCCCCCCCCTTCTTTTTGGGCGGTTAATTTTTGAATTTTTAGACCTCTGGGGTCCCACTGATTATGTATACAAAATGTGGTTGTGTTTGGTACAAGGGCCTAGATTTCCATTTGTGGTAAAGTAAAAACTGAAAAACATGTTTACAATAGTGGAAAAATCAGTCAATTTCCAAGTTGAACGGAGAAAAATTTATGCTGCAAAAAACAGCAAGCGACTTTGGCGCTGTCCCTGACCAATTTTTGGAGTTAGAAGTTTCCTCAGGATATCCTCCGCTAGGATTTCAAAGTAAACAGTTGTTAAATCCACGGAAGGAAGGGAAGACGCTGTCTGGGATATCGCCTACACCTCTAAAAACACTAAAAAACCTTCCCAATAAAACAAAGAAACATAAATTAAAGAAGTTTTACAAACAAAAAAAAAAATTTCAATGCCATAAAATAACATTTACTATTGGCTATGAATGTGAAACTCCAACTGACAAGGTGGCTGATTGTTGTAAACAAACGGCGGCGGATAGACTCAAGAGACACGTTGAAACCTGAATCTATGACATATCGAGGTTCGACGTTAAAATTCGAGTAACAGAAGTAATGTTTTTAATAAATTTAGCTCACGTCCTAATTCTATCGTAAAAATTTTCATATAATAGAGTTATCCTCATATTTTTTCGACTAAACGAGCTTTTTCAAGGGATTGGAAAAGATTTGTGTTATCAGGAGAATTCGAGTTATCGAGAGCCGATTGTAGTACATAACGACCTGCTGTACATACAGACACGTTGAGTGATTGATATGTCCTTAGGTACATCGGGTCCAGTGTTACGACAACACTTTAAGTTTTTGGTTGCAACCCTTCTTGACCAGAGAAAGGTTGGCGATTTGTTGATTTATCTCGAAGATAGCTCCCCGCAGAAATGGTCTTGGTAACGTGCCCAAGCGATTCGACCTGTTTAAGCCCTGATGCTGATTGGTGATTTAATTGAAGTAGGAGAAATCGTTCAAAGAAAGAGCATTATTTAAATTTGATTATTTTTATTAGTTAATATAAATACATTTTTCTCCATAACTGATGGCTGGAGAGCTTCATCTCTTAACTCCAATTGACAACTCTACCCCCAGTGGGCTTCAGCTTTGAGCTGTCTCCAAGTGGATTTCAGCTTCGACTGTCCTCACTCTCTGACTGACCAAAACTCTCCCTATCTGTCATCTCTGCTGTCTGCTCTGGAACTTTCCACAAGAAAAAGTCCCGATTGGTCAATCTCCTAATGAGTAGGAGTATATTTTAATAATAGAACACTCCCATTTTTAAGGGAGGGACTTCGAAAACCACGTGACATTTCTTGGGAATATTCCATTAGACTCTTTTGAAAGATCATTTTTTTATACACGGATGTACGAGCAAGTAGATTTATAATTCTCTTCCTGGGTTAAAAGGCATTTGACATTTATGCTGGTAGAGACCCTTTCGGGGAGGAAAGTGTTAATAGCTTGCAATGGGGTTAGGGAGGGTATGTGGTTGGAGGGGTCTGGAAATTAATTTGGTAAGGGGACGTTTAAGGGGAATATTCCTGAGTGTGAGAATACTAACCTTTATAGACGTGGAGGTGGTGGTGTAACTCAGTGTATCTCGTTGTACTAGTTTGATAAACTACTGAATTTACTCTTATGTTCAAATTTTACGTTACTGAAGTTAATCTGATACAATGAATTAAAAAAAATATAAAAAAAAATAATTTTTAAATAGGCAAAAATAAAATAACAATACTTAAATGAATTCTAGCTGCAAAGGAGAATGGGGAAATTTTCTTAACAGTGAAAGATAATCAAGAATTCAATTTATAGTATATAATTTATTGAGGTCCTTGGTGAATTTAACAGTCAGAAAGAATTAAATGATTGGATGGCTTTAAAGGGTGAACGGAGATCGTTCAAAGAAATTATGATTGATTACGTTTGCTCTTGAAGTGTGCCGACTGGTTCAATTACTTCAACAGCGCTAGCTGTGCCGCACTCCCTCTCGCTCAGGTTCCGTAGACTGCCACGTCGAAGAGTGTGTAACGGGCCTGGAGTCTCGCCTTTTGATCAGCTTCCGTGGTGTCTTCACGAGAGCCGGACAGGTATTCTTGTCCGTGCTATCCAATTAGCTATCGTGCTAATGATAGAAGTGCCAATGGAGGGGCTCGCAAGTGGATGAATGAGAATGCCCGTAAAAACGACTCCAGGAAGAAGAAATATACTCGTGAGATCGAGTAATAGAGAGTGGAGAATATAATGTAAAGAAGATAGAGTAATAGCGCTGGATAATGTAATAGAATAATATAGGTAGAGGTATAATATATAGAGATGTAAGGTAAGAGCTGGATAAAATAATAGAGAGGTAAAAGAAGAAGAAGTCTCTCTATTTCTCCGTGTTGGTCCTTTTATGCATTTCATACTATTCTCCGTTTTCTATCCCTTCTACGGTACATCGCCAATCATAATGTTCTATTTTGTTAAATGAGGGTGTTTGGACCCTGACTAATCTCATTCCCCTGACTATATTCAGAACTGGGCCTTAAAGCTCATATACCACGAATGACTTTAGATAATCCCGGCTTAAGCCAGCTTCTCTTTAAATATGAAAAATAAACTAATTTTTACGAAATCTATTCTATATTTGGCTTGACTGGTTAATCTCTTTCCTATTTTTAAGTTATTAAATTAATAAATTTTGAAAAAGTTCAGATTTAAGATTTTTTAACTCTACTATGCATAAAAAAAACATACTTCTAAATTCGATTCTTTGTTCAACAATGTGCGAAAATGGGTTGTTACCATTTTATGACACCGCTTCCCTTCAAAAAAAATTTTTAAACTAAAAAAATTTTTTTTTTTAAATTATTAATAAACTGAAAAAATTTCTTTTCAAATTATTAGCCCAGGCTATTTACCCCGTGAGACCACAACTAATCCATCGAAACGCAGGGATCACAAGCAATTTGTTATTATATCTCGCTGTTAAGTTCAATTATCCAACACTGATACATCGATTCCTGATTTCACATTTCCTTTTTCATGTCTATCCGCATATTGGGATCGTGTTCATCTCTTCTATATGGATGCACGAGTTCCCATCTCTGTGACGGACCATTCGACATACTATAAAAAATTTATTTTCAAGAATTTATGTTAATCGTAACAATAATTAATTCGCTCATGTGAGATACTGTTTGCAAATACGCTTGTTGGTTACCGCTTTTAAATGTTTTAATTTTTAATTGCAAGGGGCTTATTCAGGGGCTAAAGGGAGAAAATTATATTTTTAGTTTTGCATGTTCCAACATTGATATAATATTGAGAAGGAAAGCTGAATCCAATAGAATGTTTATTATAAAATTAACAAGTGAAGCAATTGAAAAATTTACGTTAATACTAGAAAATTTTATTTAAATGAACAGAAAAATAGTGAGGGTGGAAAGAAATTAATATTGATTGACTCTATTGATACAAACACAGGTTAGAATTTAATTTAAATTTAATTTTAAAATTACAAAGAAAGTTGACTAGAGAGGGTTGAATCGGGTTTATCTAGAATGAAAAATTATTTAAAAATGAATTTTGTCTATTGTGACAAATGAGGATTGAATTTTATATGAGTCTCATCGTGATAAATGAGTTATGTTGATACCAAATGATAAAATTATGAGAAAAAATAAAAAATAAAAATGAATATTGTTAATGATTTTCCAAAAATCATTGAATCGATAGATCTACTGAGTTTACTGAAGTTAAACGACAAACGAGGTCTGCTGGATTTATTTAAAAAAATGGAAATACGAAATTATGATAGAAATGTGGATTAAAAATTTTAAATGGTGATCTATGTGAAATTGTTCTGCTAATATAAATAGTTATATTAGAATATTTATTTTAAATTAGACGAAAGAAATAATAGTGTGATGATTCATGTTTACAAGAAATTGAATTAAATAATTATCAAAAATTATTTAAATATGGATTTTAAAAGATAATGAAATATACTATTTTTACTAAATTATTTCTTGAATTTTGCAACAACAGATGACAAAAGAAAAATATGAATTGACTGGGCTATTTGGGAATTTAACTAAATAAAAATAATGGTTTGCTTATAAGCATTTTCGTTTTTCTAAGAGTTTCAATGTAAAGGCAATTTTCGAAGGTTTCTTATGGGTCGATCAAAAATGGTTTTCTTATCATTTTTATCGGTTGATCCCCCGCGAGGCATATAAAGTTCTTTCTAGTGCTCGCTGGCAATGATGCGATTTATTCTGAATCACATCACGGATATGATTTATAATGAAATTCATTGTTGATAGTTTGAAAAGCGAAAATGTTGTAAAATAATTTTTATATTTTATATTCAAACCAATTAAAATTTTTACTAGTGGAATGGATTTATTTGGGGGACTTATATCAATTTTTATTAAAGGTGGTGGGGGCGGAATTTCAATTATTTGTTCGCAAATTATGGGTGTGTGAATTTCTATGGCGGGTATACAAGTTATTGTTTTTAATTCTATGGAGGGTTCTATAATGGGGTCTATATTAAGTTGATTACAAGGGGCTGAAGTAAATTCGAGGGCGGTTTCTAAAAGAGGAGGGTCAACAATGGTTTCAATTGTTGCTAACTTGATTTCTAAGGGTGGCGATTGTTGTATTGTTGCATCATGTGACTCTATTTTATTATCTATTTCATCAAAATTGGCCTCTGATTTATTTTGTTGTTCATCCATTTTTCCATCGCTTGACTCTATTCTATTAAAAAGGGATGCAAATTTTTCATTGACTTTGGCTATGGAATTATTTATATTACTATTAAATTCATCCCTCATGGCCTCTATTTTGTTATCTATTCTATTAAAATTAGCATTTGTTTCACTTTTTTGTTCATCTATTTTACTATTCATTGACTCTATTTTATTTTTTTGTTCATCTATTTTACTATCTATTTTACTAAAATTAGCTTTTGTTTCATTAAAATTCGCCTTTGCTTCACTTTGTATGCCCTTCATTGACTCTATCATTTGTTGGAACATGCTATTAACATCGAGGGGTGTGGGTGGAGGGGGGTATGTGTACTTACGATTTGATGTTCACCATCAAGCGCATTTGCAAATTCCCTTGTATCTCGTAGCATGGCTGGAAGTGTCGATTCTTCCATTTCCGCCGGTGTAGGAGTGGACATACAGGTCCCTGAGTCTAATGTTATATCATCAGGATCGATCGGCGTGTTGGATAATTCAACCGTTGTTTGTTGGTTGCCTGCATAAATCGCCCTGCGTTCGTCCAGACTCTGTTGTGTGCCATCCATTCTCGGTGTTTATTTGTAAAAGAAAGAATCAAATATTAGAAGTTGCTATTGTTTATTTATAAAATGTATTAATTTTATAGAAAAGAAAGTAAACAGTTCGCCAAATAAATTCTCAGAAAATTTCAAAAATAGAAGTGTTGAAGCCGGGATTATTCAATTAACCTTTGATATCCCACTGTTAAGAGAATTTAAATAAATAAAAAAATATGAAAAAAAATAAATTAACGGTACGGGGCAATATACTATATTTTTTTGTTCAATTTTAGTACAACGAGACAGGTATCGCGTTCGGTTGCAGCCTTACTAAGCCTGGTATTCTCACTTCTCAGAATATTTTTAATATGGGATTTTGAATTTAGGGATATCTGTGGGATAGGATGGCTTAGATTTTCAAATCCCAGCAGCACCTTCACCATGCAATGGGGTTAGGGAGGGTAAGTGGTTGGAGGGGTCTGGAAATTAGAGGGCGGGTTGTTCAGGTGACGATCCAGAGTCACGGGTAGGGGTGCGGGGGTAAGCACGGGGTGGTATGGTAGTGTGGGGCGGGGTGGAGGACACGGGGTGAGGTCCAGGGCGTGGTGGTGGTGTAGGGTCGGGGTTGGGGTTGAGGGTGTGGTTCGTGGGGTGGGGGTTCAGGGGTTCAATGGGGTTAGGGAGGGTTGGTGGTTGGAGGGATATGTAATCCCAGCGAAACCTCCACCATGCAATGGGGTTAGGGAGGGTATATGGTTGGAGGGGTCTGGAAATTAGTTTGGTAAGGGGACGTTTAAGGGGAATATTCCTGAGTGTGAGAATACTAACCTTTATAGACGTGGTGGTGGTGGTGTAACTCAGTGTATCTCGTTGTACTAGTTTGATAAACTACTGAATTTACTCTTATGTTCAAATTTTACGTTACTGAAGTTAATCTGATACAATGAATTAAAAAAAATATAAAAAAAATAATTTTTAAATAGGCAAAAATAAAATAACAATACTTAAATGAATTCTAGCTGCAAAGGAGAATGGGGAAATTTTCTTAACAGTGAAAGATAATCAAGAATTCAATTTATAGTATATAATTTATTGAGGTCCTTGGTGAATTTAACAGTCAGAAAGAATTAAATGATTGGATGGCTTTAAAGGGTGAACGGAGATCGTTCAAAGAAATTATGATTGATTACGTTTGCTCTTGAAGTGTGCCGACTGGTTCAATTACTTCAACAGCGCTAGCTGTGCCGCACTCCCTCTCGCTCAGGTTCCGTAGACTGCCACGTCGAAGAGTGTGTAACGGGCCTGGAGTCTCGCCTTTTTGATCAGCTTCCGTGGTGTCTTCACGAGAGCCGGACAGGTATTCTTGTCCGTGCTATCCAATTAGCTATCGTGCTAATGATAGAAGTGCCAATGGAGGGGCTCGCAAGTGGATGAATGAGAATGCCCGTAAAAACGACTCCAGGAAGAAGAAATATACTCGTGAGATCGAGTAATAGAGAGTGGAGAATATAATGTAAAGAAGATAGAGTAATAGCGCTGGATAATGTAATAGAATAATATAGGTAGAGGTATAATATATAGAGATGTAAGGTAAGAGCTGGATAAAATAATAGAGAGGAGAAAAGGAAGAAGAAGTCTCTCTATTTCTCCGTGTTGGTCCTTTTATGCATTTCATACTATTCTCCGTTTTCTATCCCTTCTACGGTACATCGCCAATCATAATGTTCTATTTTGTTAAATGAGGGTGTTTGGACCCTGACTAATCTCATTCCCCTGACTATATTCAGAACTGGGCCTTAAAGCTCATATACCACGAATGACTTTAGATAATCCCGGCTTAAGCCAGCTTCTCTTTAAATATGAAAAATAAACTAATTTTTACGAAATCTATTCTATATTTGGCTTGACTGGTTAATCTCTTTCCTATTTTTAAGTTATTAAATTAATAAATTTTGAAAAAGTTCAGATTTAAGATTTTTTAACTCTACTATGCATAAAAAACATACTTCTAAATTCGATTCTTTCTTCAACAATGTGCGAAAATGGGTTGTTACCATTTTAAGCTATTGGGGTCCGGATGCGCACGGAGAAAATCTCAATAGTCCTTGGTGCATCTGGCTGCAGTGTCCGTATTTAAAAAAAAGAGAATTCCTTTAAGAATTCAAACAAGATTTACAACAGCATTTCCTGTCGTCGACAAAATTATCGACGGGCACAACACCAGTGTCCGTGGGTACGACAGACTGCCATGTTTTTTATTGAAGGAGACAATAAAAGAGTGTGTCTTCTGCTGGAATTATAAATTTTATTTATTTATAACGAGACTATAGATAGAAGACACACTCTTTTATTGTCTCCTTCAATATATAAAAATTCTGCTACTCTCGGCAAAAACTTTCAATTTCATGTTTTTTTAAATCGGCTTGTGGTAACATACTTACAGGATTTCAACGAGTAAAAAAATCAAAAAAAATCACTGAACTCACCTTTTACAGCTATGAATGTAGTGGCTTCTTTTAAAATATACTCAAACGGAGAGAAAAATCAAAAATTGGGACCCTTTTCAGTTACTTTGACCCCCTTGATATCAAAAAATAGAACAAACTTCTTAAACTACAATTTAGAGCGTTCAGATCACATGTGCAACTGATCACGTGTCCAACCCTCCACGATTTTTTCTCAAGTATACAAGAATTTTTACGAAACATGTCCTTAGGTACAACTGTTCACAGGTACAGCAGTCTCCCCTACCCACTAAACAATGGATCTTTGGTTGCTTTTTGTCTTCTGGGGACCACGATATCTGGTTTCAAGCTATTAAGGGAATCGATTTCTTCCCCCTAGAAGTGAAATTAACGTTTTTCATCACTGATTATAGAAGCTCTCAAAAAGTCAGAGCCCCGGAAGGCGATCGCAATACTTCACATTATATTCTATATCATTACCTACATGACATAGAGAATATATATGTGAATGTAAAAAAAAAGCTAAAAGTCATAAACAGCGCTTTACAGAGAAAATAGAATTTTATTTTTCTTTCCGATCAGTTCGCCTTTGATCAATTTGGTCACTGAATATATTCTGCACACGAGTTTATTCAGGCAAACGGAAAAAAATCCTTTATAAGAGGGATTAATTTATTAAAAGGACGCAGAGAGCATATCCGAGAGCAATAGGGGGACTAAAAATACCTTTTACTCCGAGAACGTTAGGTGGTAATTAGATTGCGATTGATCCTGAATACAAAAAAAACGAAAAGGATCATTAAAAAGAACATATATTGCTAGTTTTAACAAAGTATATAGCTATATCTACTCTTATTAAACGAGCAAAAATTGTTTATATATTTATTTGTTTGTTTGTATATATATATATTTGTATCTTGGTTCTATTTTGAAAACGACTCTATCGATTTTGATGAAACAAATTCTATTAACAAGTTTTGAGAATGAGAAAGCAATCTGGCTAGGTATGGACCTCTAGAAATTTCATCTTGATTGATCTTTTCTTAATTAAAGTAACTATTGACAGATGAAAATCTCAATAAAAAAGTTTGTTTACATTTTTTTCAATTATGTTTATTTTTAATTGGTTTTTTAATTTTAAAACCCATTAATAGGTTATAGCACATATTAATATATATATATATATTAAAATTAGGAATTTTTTGTTTGTTTTTAATTAACAGGTGGGGGGGTCAAATAGGATGAAATAGAGTGAAATCTCAACAAAAACACTTGTGTAAAAAAAGGCCAAGTTCGATTAATAAAATCCGTTTGCCAAAAAAAAGTGTCATCATCATCATCATGATCATTGAGTATACAGTCCTAAGACTGGTTTGATGCAACAATCCGTCTCCACTCGACTCTGTCCCCCGCCAGCTGTTTGACCTCTCTAAATGTCTGGCATCCCATATCCCCAATTATTTGGTTGAAATATTCTAATCTGGGTCTTCCCCTTCCCCTTTTCTTCCCCCCCCCTCCAAGATATCCCTAAGCAGTCCCCCATGTCTCAGTGTGTGCCCCATCATCTGACCTCTTCTCTTCTTCAGACTCTTCCACAAAGTTCTTCTTTCTCCGATTCATCCAAGAACTTCTTCATTTGTAATTTTATCCATCCATTTGATATTCATCATTCTTCTGTAGCACCACATTTCGAAAGCCTCCAATCTCTTTCTCTCCGCTTTTCTAATTGTCCAGGTTTCACACCCGTACAAAAAAGTAGTGAGATCTAATGTGCTGCCAAGTTCAACATCATCAATTTATTAAATGAATCGAGAATATATTAGTAACTTCAATTAAAACGCATGTTTTTTATTTCACATGTCACTCTATATTTTTTATTGATTTCACATTTTTAGTTGAAATTATTTTCATATAACTTGGCTTTTACGCATTTTTATGTATGTCACGAATTACTAGTTACCACATCATGGGATCATAATAAGAGAGGAGTGGTGGAGGCCCTATCAAACAATAATAATAATAATAATTTAATGCGTAAAAGCCAAGTTTTAGGAAAATAATTTCAACTAAAAATGTGAAATCAATAAAAATATAGAGGGATATGTGTAATGAAAAACATGCGTTTTAATTTAAGTTACTAATATATTCTCGACTCATTTAATAAATTGATGATGTTGAACTTGGCAGCACATTAGATCTCACTACTTTTTGGCAAACGGAGTTTTATTAATCAAACTTGGCCTTTTTTTACACAAGAGGTTTTTTGCTGAGATTAAGAAAATTTTTCTTTCTTTTTTAATGATATATAAAAATGATAAGAAAATATAAACACGATATACACATCATCTATTAATGAAACCTGAAAATGTTAGAAATGAGAATTTTTTTTGTGTGAAACGGCGACAATTTTTAGTTGTTTGTCTTTTAGTAAAAACTGTTTTTGACAAGGAGTGATGAAACGAGTCACTGAAGAAGTCAAAATAAATTGACGAAACGTATGGGTTATTAAAATAAAGCTCTGAGTTTTAATTTATCCAATTCCCTAAGATTCTTTATATTAAATTATTATTTTAAAACTCACTAATAGTTAAATTGAATTGAAAGTTTTTGCCGAGAGTAGCAGAATTTTTATATATTGAAGGAGACAATAAAAGAGTGTGTCTTCTGCTGGAATTATAAATTTTATTTATTTATAACGAGACTATAGTTTCGAGGGCTTTGTCCTCTTCATCAGTCTATTACAATGTATTCACAGGAATTAATTTATGAATGAAAGGTTAACATTTTTCATGTGGTAAGGTTATAAATTACATAGAGTGGGCAAGTTAAGAATTGACACTTATACTTGTTTTATTATTTTGACTGTAGTTGGCGTTCGTGAAGTTTATATTTAATCGCATGTGAATATGATATAAGTACAGTTTAAATGTATTTCTAACAGAGTATAAATGGTTCAATTCATGACTCACCCATCTCTTCTTGGCTTCAGCAATGACTCTTGAAGATGTTCTGGATTTGATGTTGGTTTTTATTTGTATATATCTTGGAATGAGGTTCTCGGAGCGGCATGTTTTGTGGAACCAGATGTTTTTATTTGCAGTGGAATATTTCAATCTCAATTTAAAATACAAATTTAAAGCTTCTTTTTCGGGTGCATGGCTGATTTCAAGTAGGAGATGATCTTGTAACTTCGAATACTTTCCACCAAATGTATTCTCCATGAGGATTGTAATTGTGGCAATTAGATTGACGATCTTTTTATGTTAAATTGAAAGTTTTTGCCGAGAGTAGCAGAATTTTTATATATTGAAGGAGACAATAAAAGAGTGTGTCTTCTGCTGGAATTATAAATTTTATTTATTTATAACGAGACTATAGTTTCGAGGGCTTTGCCCTCTTCATCAGTCTATTACAATGTATTCACAGGAATTAATTTATGAATGAAAGGTTAACATTTTTCATGTGGTAAGGTTATAAATTACATAAACTACATAACTATAGTCTCGTTATAAATAAATAAAATTTATAATTCCAGCAGAAGACACACTCTTTTATTGTCTCCTTCAATCACTAATAGTTGATGATAAATAAAATTTAGTAGCCTGCTGACCAGTATGATGCCGGCCAAAGGCGGACTTTGCAGGTGATATCTACATATCCATCCCCTCTATATACATAATATTTATTATTATTAATTTCATGGGAAAAATAACTATAAATATGAAATATGTCGTGTGTGTTATGACATTTGGATCATAACGATCCCCTGTGGATCATTCCTAGCGAATAATGTTGTTTTTATTTGCATAATGGCCGGGTGAAATAAATTCCATCCATGCTTTGTGTATTCATATATACAGTTTGGGTGACGTGGGTTAATCATCATCATTTGAACAACAAAACCATCAACCGGAATTATATACCATTTTTGGTTTAGAAAATAGAACAATACACACACTTCCTATATCTCACTAACACGGTAGTAGCCTACAAATTTACGGGTAGAAAAAATTGCACGTTTTTTTTTTTTTTTTTTTTTTGTTGGCTTTTCGGCCTTTCTAGCCATAAGCCTAATTACGATACTAGTTATATATTTTTGTTTTTTTAAATTTGTCTCTACCCCCGGGGGTCAGATTTTAGCTGGATGCCTCGAGTCGGATTCGAACCCGGGTCCCCTGGTAAGCTCGCTGTCATCCCAGGTAACCACAATATCCTCAGAATATTCTAAGGATATTCTAAGGACATTTAAATCTTCTTAGAATATTCTGAGGATATTGTGTGTTACCTGGGATGCTACCGCCTAGCCTATCTGACCCCCCCCCTGCACGGGGGTTATTTTAGGATGAAAAAATGTTTAGGGGTTAAAAAATTATTTTGAAAGACAGTGAAAAAAATAATTAAATTACATATTTAAATTTTTTGCTATTTTAATTTGATGACCTGACATCTGGTGGTGTATTTATTTACTTATTTATTTTCAACGGCTAAATTGAAATGCCTTATAGGTGCACAGTAATACAGGGTGGGGCATAAAGATCTACCACATTTTGAAGAGGTATAAAAAATGAAAAAAATTAACTAGAAAAAACTGAATATATTTTTGAAAAGAACATAAAATATTTCTTTTTTTTTAATGTGTTTTAAACATTATCAGACAAAAAGTGATGGGGGGAGGGGGGGGGGGTTAAAAATGAAAATTCTAGCCCTTTCGACCAAACTCAATCAAATTTTGTATACATACCCCCCAGAAGGCTAGAAATACAAAAACTAGGGGGAGAGTCAAAAATGAAAATTCTAGACGTTTCGATCAAAGAATTTAAACAAAATTTGGTTAATTTTGGTCAAAAGAGCTCAAATTTTAATGTTTAAACCTCCTCCCACCCCATTTTGGGTGGTTAGTTTTTGTATTTCTAGCTTTTTGGGGGCCAACAGAAAATATAAATCAGATATCACTTGCGATTTGCAGTTCATGTTGACTTTAATTCAAAAATAATGATCGATTCTCATTTAATACTTGAGGAATAATAATTCTACATTGGATTTTTGACATTTCGGTTTTTATTGGTAACCATTGCTGAAGACATGGAGGAATCGACTTAAAATCAAAAATAACGATCGATTTTTATCTAATACTAGAGGAATAACCTTATTGCATTCCATTTTTGATGTTTTGACTATTAATGGCAACCTCTACTGAAAACGTGGAAGAATCGACTTAAAATCAAAAAGACTAAATTCTTTTAGTCCCAATGAACTTACAATTTATCCGGATGACCACATATATACACAAGGGCGGATCCAGGAATTTTTATGGGGAAGGGGGAGAATGTATATAAAGTGGCCGATGTATACATATAAGATCTACTTTTTATCTCGAAAGTGTGTCGCGATCGAATTGTACAAGCGGGTGGGAGAGGGGGGGGGGGGTCAGAGACGCCGCACCCCCCTCCACACACACATAGTACTTTATTTTCAATTTTAAAAATTTCTTAAAAAATAAATGTTTTTTTTTTACAAATTTCATATCTCATATTTTAAGTTCATTAAAATAAAATTAAAAAAAAAAATTGTTATAAATTCCCTGTCGATTTGGCCGCCGTTTTTGGCCTCTGCAGTGCGACGCACGTGTTGCACTCCCGCCAGACACGGGCCTGTATGGGGGGGGCGATCGCCCCCTCCGCCCCCACCTCTGGATCCGCCCTTGTATATACAATAAAAAATAAATATAAGTTTTTTGACTTGAAACTATTTACAATAATAATTATTTACAATATTTAGAGGGTTATAAGGTCTGGCATGATCAAGTTAAAACTCGAGAGAGGTCAACAATTAATGACAACAACAAGCCCAAAAAGACTTAAGAGACACAGACCAAATGACCTCCTTTTTAATGATGTAAGATTGATAAGAAGAACAAGGAAGTTAAATTAAAATAAAAACACGATATTCATCTATTATCGAAAGCTGAAAATATTAGAAATGAGAAATTTATTAGTTTTATTGATATATCGTGAACTATATGTGCCATCTATTAGTATAATCAGGAAATAAAGTACGAGCAAAAATCTTTATTTCAATTTTTATGGACAACATACCCATCATCTATTAGTAAAACATGAAAACAAAGTAGGAAATTAATATTTTGATATTAAATAAAAATAATCTAGAAAATAAAGAAGAAAAGAGTCGGATTATGATACATTATTTTATAAAAAAAAAATGATAAAGTCTGAGACCCCTATGGACTGGGGGTAGAATAGGTCCATAGTATCCCTGCTTGTCGTAAAAGGCGACTAAAAGGGGTTGGACGTGAGGCTAACTATCTCACTCCGTAAAAAAAGAAAGAAGAATATTAGAAGACACCTACGAGTATATAAAACAAAAATAATACATTAAGATTCTAAAGAAAAAAAAATACTATTCTTCTCAGAGAAGCTTCTCATATAAGAGTCTTATATTATATGTATACAGGCTGCTTCGCAGCCTGTATACATATAACCACATTACGCTCGATCTGAGAGCAGCAAAACCGCCTGGTTTTCATTTGGAGTGGCCTCTCCCTAAGTAAGTTCTTTCAACTTCTTAATAATAAAAATTTGGAACTCATATATATATTTCATTCAGGCATTGGATGCAAATCGCACCTCTTAAGCAATTTTTAATCAGTTCGTAAAAATTTATTCAATAATTACATGAAAATCCTATTCAGAATTCTACTAAATATAATTTTTTGCAAATTTTAATTAAAATAGAATCGGAATTGATTTTAAAATAACAGAGAAAATAATTTTTAATTAATTTGGGTTGGCAATCATCAGCTAATAATCAAATCAATTAACCAATAAAATGTCATTTTGAATGTTTGAATCGCAACAATGGATCTGTTTAAATTCAAATTGATCATTATTTAATTAAATTTTGAATAAAAAGTTTCAATTAAATTACATATTGCTGCCATTTGAGTAGTGTAATTTTCTTAAAGCCATTTATTTAGAGATTCTTTATCAAGGGGGATGCATGGCTGTGCGGTAGATTCAGTATAATTAATGTCTTAGAAATTCCACCCCTTAAAAAAAAAAACTGCACAAAATGTAAAAAATACTTTTATTTTTAAAATAGGTAAACTACTTTAAAATAATTATATCAACTGGTTTTTGAAATAAGAACCGCCTTTCGGAGCCGTCTGGTCCAGCCGCCTCTATCTATCATAGCCAGGAAAGGAGATTCATATAGGCTAATTTTCGCGTGCTGCCAGCGTCCCATTATTGGGTAATTGCATTAGGCCACTTCTAGATCAATCAAAATAGTTAAGCAATCTTAATCAGTTCATATGCCAACACCTAAATAAACGGTTACCGCTCTAAAGGGAAGTTTCGAAAAATATTTTTTTTTTTTTTTTATAAATAATAAAATAATAACAACCTTTAATTAATTAATTAATAAATAATCAATGAAAATTTATTTCTAAATGCAATGCATATAGCGTCCTATTTTTACTTTACCCTACAGGGTATAGTAAGTATTGTAATCATGCATGAAAAAAGTGTTTTTTTTCTTCTTTTTTTCGAAATATCTCAAAAACGGCTGAAACTATTTTGATTAAAAAAATTGAGCGAAACCATGGCATTTCGTTTCACAAAAAAGCCCTAATAAGTGAACATCGAAAAAATTATATTTTTTGAGATAATAATTGTTTTGTAAAAATGTCTGTTAGTCTGTGCGTTACCAAATTTTTGTGGACGAGCTATCTCAAAAACTAGTTTGAATATCAAAACCAAATTTCACACGTAACTTTGGTCCATTGAGATTAAGAGATGATTAGATTTTGGTGCATATCGACCCTAAATTAAGAGGGGTGGAGGGGGGGGGGGGGGTTAAAAATTAAAAATCTAGGCCATTCGAGCAAACTAAACCAAATTTTGTATACATAATCAGTGGGACCCCAGGAGTCTAAAAATGCAAAAAGTAACCCCCCCTTACATGATTAAAAATAATTTTATAAAATATAAGTGAGCGGCCAGGTTGTATGGTAAAGTCAAGTGGATGGCCACATCAGAAACACGTCAGCTTATTTATTCTCATTTAAATTGTAGCCAGAAGTTCATTTATTTATTTATTTACGTTTATAAACTCATGGTAGACTGGCTACAATGGTATTCATTCCGAGGCCATTAGGAGGAGAGAAAAAATATATATATATATATAAACTACGATGCAAAAAATTCGAGCCACCAATAAAAACTTGATTAAATAGCAATTTATTTTAAAATTTTTTACAAATATTCATTTAATTTGTTCTATTAACTCTTAAACTAACATATTCAATAAATATTGTTGATAAATTTTGAATTTTATAAAAAAAAAATAAGTAAAATTAAATTAAAAGATACAATTACAAATTATTATATTTTTTCAATATCACTTTACATTTAAATAAAATTTTAATAGAAGATCAAATTCCATTTGAAATATCAATAAAATGAGTAATTTTGAATTAAGCATCATTGATAGAAAAATAAAATATACAAATTGGATATTTCTGAAGTTCAAAAAGTTCAAATTGAGTGCCTAATTAATCAAGGGCTAAGTCAACAACAAGTGGCAATTACACTTGCAATAAGCAATAATTTCAATAATGTACGTTTCCTTGTAAAAAAATTAAAAATGATTTACTATTTAATAAAGTTTTTATCCATGGCTCGATTTTTTTGCACTTCAGTGTATAAAAAATTATAATATATATGAAAATGTGAGGTTTCATAATATATTATAATTTTTTTTATATATTATTATTCAATTGATAATATGTTTCACTTACAACCTATACCGCGTTCCTTTGAGCTTATTTATTTATTTACCAATGTCTCTGATGCATGGTGGGTGTTTTACTTTAATTATTTATTGATTTAAGAAATGAACTTCTCCATGTTTTTTCGAAGAAAATTAAAATTGTATAAATATATGTTTTTTTTTTAAATATGGTAATTTTAAATTATGTTTTTTAATTTTTTCCTAAAAGTATAACATAGAAAGAAAAAAATTGAATTTGATCATACAAAAATAGTACAATAAAAAAATGAATAAATAATTAGAATTCTAGCTACAACTGGAAAGAAAATAAATATATAAATAAGCATATATGAATAATTATTAATTAGTAATATATAAAAAATCTTTGAATAAATAATTATTTCTATAGCCATAAGCGAGAGGTGAACCGTGACCTAATGTCGTGTACACCTACTTCCACTTCCACTTTCATTACCAATTTGAAGACAATAGATGAAGGGGCATTATCTAATGAATTCCAAAATAATTACACATAATTCCAAAGACGGTGTACACCTAATTCCAATCACGGTTCACCCCTCGGCAATAAGAATTCTTTTCATTCTCATTTCATTAGTACTAGAACAAATTCTTGTTTATTTATCATCACCATCGAATACCTAAAACATTACTAAGACTGGTTTGACGCAACCACCTTTATAAACTCAATCTCATACCAAATCTTTCCTCAAAGCCCTACATTCCATATATTTCATTGGATAATATACTCCAATCTATGGAGTTCTCCATCTTTTTTCATTCCCTATAAAATATTCCCTACAAATCGCTCAAGTATTAACGTATGTTCTATCATCTGAAAATTTCACTTCTTATTTTTTCCAGAGCGTTCTTTCTTTTACTTTACCAATTTACCATACAGGGGTATGGTCAAGTATTTAAATCGCGCATGAAAAAAGTGTTGTTTTTTTTGTTTCTTTTTTTCGAAATATCTCAAAAACGGCTGAAACTATTTTGATTAAAAAAAAATTGGACAAAACCATGCCATTTTGGTCTACAAAAAAGCCCTAATAACTAAACATCAAAAAAATTATATTTTTTGAGATATTAATTGTTTTGTCAAAATGTCTGTTAGGCTGTGCGTTACCAAATTTTTGTGGACGAGCTAGCTCAAAAACTAGTGTGAATATCAAAACCAAATTTCATACGTAGTTTTTGTGCATTGATTTTTCGTTTATTCGTTAAAGTACTGCTTATCGATCCATTTTGCAATAGAAACAAAAGTTCTAAACCTGTTACATCGTCTTTAAAAAGATTAAGCTTTTGCGCTCAAAGCACAGGCTTTTGAATTTTCAGATTTAATATTCCATCATTTTAACTACTACTAAAAACAAAACCATCAAGATCAGAGAAATTGTCAAATGTCTTCAGAGACTAATGATTGCTCTTGCTGGCTGAAATTGGAAGCGTGGTTCGTTTAGCACTCTGTGTCAGTGTGTTGTGCACTTAATAATAATTAGAAGGCGCCCTTTGGGTTTGGGTTTGGATGCCTACATTAGAATTCAGTCGATATAGGTAATTTCCTCCTCCTTCCTTGCGCCTTTTACTCTGATAATTTGTTGCTAAAATGTTCATCCAAACTCAACTCTTAACTACACACTTCAATTCTCTTTTAGAGATAACCCCAAACAATTTTATATTAGTTTAAAGCTTATTTAGAAATCTCACAGAGAAATTTATATTAGTCTTTTTAATAATTACTTACCACCCTTCGGCGGGAATCTTGCTGTCCAAAAGACTGAACAGTGGATTTTAAAATAATAACTTAAATTTCCTAATTAAAATAATAAGCGAGGAGCTTCACTTCTGTATGTGTAAAATGAAGGCAGGAAGAAAGACAGTATTTGAAATTGTTCAGTTGGAATAACTTGTTACCAGTGTAATGATTCTTGATGTAAAACGTCTGCTGGAGATAGATTTTACGTGTTTTTATGACTTGGGTGAGTAGTATATAATCCTCATTTCCACCCTTTAAAAAATTTATTATAAATGTTAAAACAAAAAATTAAAACATGCAATGATCTTTTCCAGTTGACGTGCACTGATGAAGAGCAGCGGTATAGCGCTCGAAACGTTGTTAAAATATCGATTACGTCTGCCCAAAATAAAGTAACAAATAGAAGTTGACTTTTATTTCAACTTTTTATTTTCCCCTTACTGGCCCCTTAGCCAATTCAATTTAAATAAAATAGAGCCACCAAACACGGTTCTTTTTAAAATAAAATAATAATAATAATAATAATAATAATAATAATAATAATGAGGGGTCGGTAGCGCAATCGGTTAAATCACCAACTTTTCTAATCCGATTAGGGAGAACAACATATATTATTTGTTTACTCGTACACCAATTTGTTTTACTCGTACACCAATTTGCCCACATTCGTTCATATTGAAAAACATTATAAAAAATACATAAAAAAATAATAATAAAAAATAATCGTATTGGTGTAATACCCTGCGTTTGCCCCTGAAGGGGGTAAGCCCTCTGCGCCCTGCCCGCAGAGGGTAGGTAGTGAAGATAAAAATTATAGTGAGTATTCTTAATTAGTTGTTTAATATTTATTTTTGTAAGATACAATGTTTAATATTTATTTTTATATTTACAATTTCGTTAATGTATATAAATAATTTAAATATATTTATTAGGCCAATATAGTAATTTGATGAACACAAGATGTTCTTTTTCTTTTTTGTTTTATTCTTAATATTTACTTTATGAATTTAATATTTAAAATATAATTAACTTACTAGCTAATAACATTAATATTATAATTGATTTATTAGGTATTAGTTACAATAATATGATTATTTTACTATGTAGTAATATTCGTGAGCTCACGCAATTCGACGGCCGTCATCTGTTCTCCTCTCAACACCCTCGATGAGTTGTATACTCCTGGTTCACGTTCTATTTCAATATTCTCTATTCCCTCACTCCACCAGTCGATTCACCCCTTTCAACCCCTAAATTTTACACGATTCCCTACACTCAAACTCTCTGCCTCAAGGCTAGGCCCAGCTCTCTCGTTCCACGTGCGCGGCGGCTACTCGGCCCCTTCTCTAGTCCCCCCCATCCCCTCTTCTCTCTCGTGTGCTGGCTAGCTCACTTATACAGCCGCAAAGTGGGTGCGGCGATCGTCGCCCCCTTTGGCTCTCGAGTTTTTCCGTCGATCAGCAGTTTGTTATGTATAATCTGTCCAAACAATTTAATCAGCTGATCGACGGAGAACTACCAGCCTCTTATATTCTTAATTGAAAATAATATTTAATTTCACAATTGGTTCAATTAAGACAAATGATATGAAGCTAAGATAAGATATAATTTTACAGTTCAAATAATAAGACATGAAACCAAAATAAACAATTCAAATATTAAGAGCTAAACTAATATACTATTTATGTTTATTCCTGATCAGATTATTTTAGATATCATTGCGGCCGCAGTACTCACTCGTTCTGTCCATTTCAACCCTATCACATCCTCCCTCTGGTCACACAGCTGCAGGGTCACTCAGCGCGTAGGGAGCCTTCCCCGATCACTGGCTGTCCGCACTCACGCCGTCGGGCACCTTCCCCGGACCCTCGTGGTTATGCTCCTCGGGTACTTCCCCGGTACACTACCTCTCGCTCGTCGGGGCACCTTCCCCGGACCCTCGTGGTTACGCTCCTCGGGCACTTCCCCGGTACACTAACTCCCGCTCTTCGGGACGCCTTCCCCGGACCTCACACTCATCGGGGCCCTTTCCCCGGTACGCTAACTCTCGCTCGTCGGGGCACCTTCCCCGGACCCTCCCTGTTTACTCTTCACCTGGCTAGCGGGCGACTTCACCAAAAACACAGATATCACCCCGCAGGGGCGGCCTGTTGGCCGCCCAGCCACTCGTTCTCACTCCCTTCTCTCAACTCGTGTTCCCAAGACGCCGTCGGGGACGCGTCCCCCGACACTCCTACCCTCACACCGGCTGGCCATTCCGCACACCGACACCTACCTCCTTCCCTGCGTCACTTCCCCTCCCGCCCAGGGTAGCGTCTTTCCTTGTCCTACCCTCTGGCTCGGGAGATTCATTAAATGCAATCGCTAAACAGGCTGGCGCCGTCCTGACTGCATGCTGTCTCAGCTATTTAACGATTGCATTATCCATTCAAACAAACTTAGTCTTATTAATCCTAACTTATATTTATATTTATACTAAATATATTCGCTAAGGGCTGCCAGCCCTTACATCCTTCCCCATTTTCAAAAAGATGTCTATGCCCTTGGGCATAGACATCCTTTTACAGCTCACCCGGGGGGGGTGTGACGCACACAACACTAATCGCCATATACTCTAAAAATATGCACTTATATCTACACTTAATTCTATGGGGACTACCCATTTGAGTACAGAGGGTAATCCCGTAATTTCAATAGCCTTAATATTCCCTAATACAAATTAATTTAAGGGTGGTAACCCTTACGGGTTTGTCTCTGGTGCACCGCCACCATTTACATTGGATCTGAAATAAAAACACACTAATTAAATAAGATTTGTTTCCAAGTTATATAAAAAAAGCCTCTTCAAATTATTTGTTAACACACCTGATATGTTATGATTTAGACACCTGTTAATTAAAAAACAATCAAGAATAGAAAAGAAATTCTTTATTTTACAATTATAATTACAGATGTACATATTTCATACATGATGAATATACATTCTTTGTCAACTTTATTTCTAATGGTGACTTCGGGCAAACAAAAAATTCCTCATTTTAATATAATATATTAATATTTGCTATAACCTATTAATGGGTTTTAAAATTAAAAAAACAATTAAAAATAAAAGATAATTGAAAAAAATATAAACAAACTTTTTTATTTAGATTTTCATCTATAAATAATTACTTTAATTAAGAAAAGATCAATTAAGATTAAATTTGTCGAGGTCCAGACATAGCCAGATCGCTTTCTCATCCTCAAAACTTGTTAATAGAATGTATTTCATCAAAATCGGTAGAGCCGTTTTCAAAATAGAACTAAGATACAAACAAATATATATATAAATAAATATATATACAAACAAATATATAAACAATTTTTGCTCGTTTAATACGAGTAGATATCCTAAGTTTTCCCCGCAAATTTGAATTGTGGAATTAAGCAAATTTCGTTTTTTTTCCACTTTGTCTAGAATAACTCTAAAACGGCTAATCAAATCAAAAAGATATTAATTAGATAAATTAAAGCTCTTTAAATTCCGCCTAAAATGATAACAATTTCATCCGTTTCAATAAAGTAAAACCGGTACTAGGGCCTGTCAAATATACTACTTTTTCCAATTTTTTCAAAAATTGGTACTTTTTGTCTAAAAAATAAGCTGACGTGTTCTGATGTGGCCATCCACTTGACTTTACCATACAACCTGGCCCCTAAAATTATTTATAATCATGTAGAGGGGTTAGTTTTTGCATTTTTAGACTTCTGGGGTACACTGATTATGTATACAAAATTTGGTTGAGTTTGCTCAAACGGCCTAGATTTTTAACTTTTAACCTCCCCTCCAGCCCACTTAATTTTCGGTCGATATGAACCAAAATCTAATCAGCTCTTAATCTTAATGGACCGAAACTACGTGTGAAATTTGGTTTTGATATTCACACTAGCTTTTGAGCTAGCTCGTCCACAAAAATTTGGTAACGCAGAGACTAACAGACATTTTTACAAAATAATTATTATCTCGAAAAATATAATTTTTTTGATTTTTACTTATTAGAGATTTTTTGTAGAGTAAAATGCCATGGTTTCGCTCAATTTTTTTAGTCGAAATAGTTTCAGCCGTTTTTGAGATATTTCAAAAAGACGAAGGAAAAAACCACTTTTTTCATGCACGATTACAATACTTGACCATACCCTGTATGGTAAAGTAAAAATTCAAACAGATACGTAGCCAAAGTAGTTTCACTTCAAAAATAAACAAATAATTTATATAAAGTGCTTAATTTAATAATTTCTCAATGTGCATATATAGGCTTTAAATATTAAAGTTGTCGAGTCAGATTTGCAAGGCCCCTGGCTAATCATTGATTGATATTCGTTCCTAATGAATAAATATTTGTACAATTGGACGTTTATTTTGCCATATACGATACTTACTGCGCTTGTGGATTACTAGATAAGCAATAGATCTAATGCAAAACGAGCATATTTTAGCTGACCATCATAGGCTTTAATTTAAACAATGAATTGAATATTATTGTTCTCTCTCAGCTGATGGTGAATTTATAGAAACATCCATGTTCGCTCTGAAAGCTAATAAAATGGTTATAAAAATTATTATATGTATATTAGGGTGGGTCAAAAAAATCCATTATTTTTTTATACAAGTGACACGGAAAAATGGGTTGCTAGACACCTTAAAAAAATTCTTTCTAAATATGAGCTCTTAATTTTAATAGGAAGATCCTCCGCATCGCAGTTTTTTATTTTTTTCTCAGTCCAATAGAAAAAAATTCATACCTCATCATTAATTGATTGTACAGAAAAATGTTCTTGAAGAATTTCGTAGGAAATTTAATGCTCTACAAAAAAGGTATCTTATATTTTTTCCGTAAACCTCACCATTTGAAAGATATTGAAGATTTAAGTTTGATTATTTTAAGACAAATTTCATTTTTGTTTATGAATTTCATAACTCGACAATAAATGGCTATTATAAAATTCGCAATACAAATTTTTGTAGGAAATTAACTGCTCTATAAAAAAGGTGTCTTATGTTTTGGCGATTAAATTAAGCGTTCAAAAGATATTCATCATCAAACTTTCATGTGTACTGAAGTTTGATGATGAATATCTTTTGAACGCTTAATTTAATCGCCATAAACACCCTTTTTATAGAGCAGTTAATTTCCTATAAAAATTTGTATTGGGAATTTTATAATAGCCATTTATTGTCGAGTTATAAAATTCATAAACAAAAATGAAATTTGTCTTAAAATAATCAAACTTAAATCTTCAATATCTTTCAAATGGTGAGGTTTACGGAAAAAATATAAGATACCTTTTTTGTAGAGCATTAAATTTCCTACGAAATTCTTCAAAAACATTTTTCTGTACAATCAATTAATGATGAGGTATGAATTTTTTCTATTGGACTGAGAAAAAAATAAAAAACTGCGATGCGGAGGATCTTCTTATTAAAATTAAGAGCTCATATTTAGAAAGAATTTTTTAAGGTGTTGCTTTTTTTTATCTTGAGACAGTGTTATAACTCAAAAACAGTGCATTATATGAAAAACAAAAGTTTCAAATAAAAGTTTATTTATATCAGGGGAAACTAAACTAAGCTATTGTTTGTCGGCCTAGAACAAACTTTCAAGGGTATTTCGAGGTTTAGTTCTGTTTTCTAAATAGTAATCTATATGTTTCTGTACATATTCTGAATCTACAAAAAAAAAAACTGAACAGCTTTTATTAGAACTATTTTTCTATACCTACGACATTAAATAATAAAAAATATTAAATCAATTAGATCTCAAAAAAAAATCTTATTTTTAACAATTATTCAACTTAATTATCAAATAATAATGATTAAATAATTAATTATTAAATAAATAAGATTGGAGTAATTTTTGGAGACGGACTGATAAGTGAATTAAGTGGATATTGATGAGGCAGTCCAAAAAAAGAAGAAGATAATTTACACTATCTTTTTATTCATAAAACCGACGTTTCGGAGGCTATTCCTCCTTCTTCAGGGTTTTGAAAAGTCAGTGAAGGAAATCCAATGCGGCATTCCCCTCTGTCTCCTCTTTCAGTGGTATAATATTACATTATAATTGTGCTGAGAATGAAATACAATATATTATTGTTACTGCCACTGAAAGAGGAGACAGAGGAATGCTGCATTGGATTTCCTTCACTGACTTTTCAAAACCCTGAAGAAGGAGGAATAACCTCCGAAACGTCGGTTTTATGAATAAAAAGATAGTGTAAATTATCTTCTTCTTTTTTGGACTGCCTCATCAATATCCACTTAATTAAATAAATATTTATGAAATCGAAAAGTCACAACAATGAAAATAAGTGTTTATATTGATATTAAAACTTCATTATGGGGTCAGATAGGCTAGGCGGTAGCATGACAGCGAGCTAACCAGGCGACCCGGGTTCGAATCCGACTCCAGGCATCCAGCTAAAATCTGACCCCGGGGGTAGAGACAAATTAAAAAAAAAATATAACTAGTATCGTAATTAGGCTTATGGCTAGAAAGGCCGAAAAGCCAAAAAAAAAAAAAAACTTCATTATAAGTAGGTACACAGAATTAAGAGATTATTTTCTACTTAATATATAAATATTTAAAATTCTTGACTTTAAAAAAATTTATTTCTCGTTTCAATCCAGTGGATAGTTAGCATATATTGTTTTTAGATAATAAAAAGGAGCATTTTTTGTTGAAGAGAGAATTGAAATGGCCTTGATAATTTATGGTGAATATGGAAGAAGTGTTGGCAATGAAATGGTTGCCGAGCGTTTTCCTGATAAGAAAAAAAAAACAAGAAATATAAAGGCTATTAAGAAACTGAAATGAGGCCAAAATAAGGAAATTTGAACTGGAATTCATCCAGAAGACTTGCGATACACTCTGGAATGTCTCAGAACATTGTCGAAAAATTATTAAATTATTTATTTAATAATTGAATAATTGATCATTATTATTATTTTTATTATTTTTCCTATTTATTTTTTATAATGTTAATCAATATTAACGAATGTGTGTGAATTGGTGTACGAGTAAACAAATATACACATAATATATATGTCGACCATTAGAAAGCTAGAAATTCAAAAACTGGGTGCGGGGTGGGGTGCATGTGGGAGGTGCAGTTGTGGGGGATCTGAGGGTGAGGGTGGTGTTGGGTGGGGTGGGATGTAGTGGTGTGGGCGAGGTGTGTGGTTCCGGGAGGGGGGTCAGGGGTTACCGTGCATCGCTCGGTGGCTCCAGGTACTGTTTTTTATATTTTAAAACTTTACTTTTCTAAGATAAAACCATAGGGTATACTAGATGTCTTTTCTGGTTTGAGAGAGCATAGCTCCCTCCCTAGCCAACAAAATGCCTGCCGATGGCGGGCTTCGCAGCTGATTTGATTCGAGTATATATTTTATTAAAAAATCTGGGGATGGGGTCACAACATTGTCGAATTCAATATTTTTCCAAGTGCCACCGTAAATTTTCCCAAGCTATCCCTATCGTTTGGGGCTTAACTCTTTTTTTTTCCTTTAGTCCGTAAATAAAATAGAATTGCAAGAGAAGCTATAAATAACAAGTATAATAGAATAATGTCATCCTATGTAGTAGATATATCTCGAATAGATCATTTTTTAATCAAATCGCGATAAGAGAAAAAATGCTGTTGCCTATAGCATTTATTTAAAATTCGAGTAAACTAGATTTTATAGGGTGTCCCAAAATTCACGCAAGAATTAATTTTGATAGAAAACACAGGTTTTTAATTAAAAATTGTAAATTCTAAAAACGATACAACTGAGAGGGTACAATTACCCTAATATATTCAATGTGCGAACAATGGAAGGAATGTTTAGTTAATTTATTATAATATATAATCAATAATTGTATTTTTATACACTTCTAATTGATTATTTAAAATATTTGAATTATTTGAGAGGGAAATTTTAATTTCGGTGGATTCTAAGAGATCCAATTTAAGGCCTTTTCTTTCAAAATGAATGGGGATAGGGTTATTATTAGAGGTGTAATGATTGGATTCGCTGATTGCGAAGGCTGAGGTCGAATCTAAATTAATGGTATCGAATCTATTGAGACGATTAAGAGTTCTTACATGCTCAGAGTAACGTATTTTGAATGAGCGGCCTGTCTGCCCTATATACAGTATAGAGTTATGTATGGAATAGCATATTGGCGAAGAGAGTTCGTCGTATTTATTATGGAATAACAACAAGTTGATGTTGATTTTTCGAACAAAATCATCTTCAGCGGTGGGGCTCATTTTTATCTTGATGGCTTCGTTAATCGACAACATTGGCGGAATCGGGGATCAGAAAATACACCAATGATTGTTGAGAAACAAAAGCATCCATAAGGGCTGGAACACACTTAGCGTTTTTTACTTTATCCAATGCGAAGCATGGGAGAAAGTATTGGAATCGCTCTCGCGGCAAGCGCGACTTCAAAGGGTCCTCAGGTAAAGACTACGGAACCCATGGACTCAATTAAGGTCACAAATTGAAGTATTCAATGAGATTGAATTTTAGCACGTGACGGTTTTGCCAAAAATTACCTGGGATCTCGCCGAGAGGCCAAAAAGTGCCATTTTTTTGGAAGTGCGTGCGGATGGATGTGTGTGTGTGTGTTATCGTTTTTTTCGTCCACGAATTTTTCCACACCGTTGCACCGAATGAATTGAAATTGAAAACCTACCAGTATTTTAACAAAATGAAGCGCTGATTAGTTTTTGGTACATATCGGTCCACAAACATTAGTACTTTATTTCAGTACTTTTTTAGTTTTTTCTAAATATCTTGAAAATGACTTAACCAATTTTGATGAAATTTAATATCCTAATTAAGTACCTTGGGAACCACAAAAAAGGTTAAATAAAGTTTTTAGTAAAATTATATTTTAAAGTACTTTACTCTAGAACATATTAATATTTCAAATGAATTTGGATAAAGTTTAGCAACGATCCGTTGCAGTTTATTTACCGATGCCGCCCCGTGCCAGTAGAGGCGTATAGGATGGTATTGCGACTTACACATTGGGCGGTAAAATAAACAATCGGATTAATTAACGTCGACGGCGGCAATGCAGCCGACCACTGCCACTACTTTCGTCGGTTTTTTTACCGAAAAATACATTCGTCGGTGAAATGGTAGCCTACATGAGTAAATGCACGTTTACACATTCGGCGTCCAGTCTACCGACGACCGCTAAAGTTGAAAATTGAGAGTGGTGTATAGTGGTTATTGTGCCGTTCGTGAATTTCCACCGGTTGAATACAATTCCTCAAAGTGTAGAAGGCTCCAAATTCCTCTCTCCGGATGAACCCAAATAAGTCTATTTTTTTTGCTTCCTCTTCATCATCATCATCATCATTGAGTATACAGTCCTAAGACTGGTTTGATGCAACAATCCGTCTCCACTGACTCTGTCCCCCGCCAGCTGTTTAACCTCTCTAAATGTCTGGCATCCCATATCCCCAATTATTTGGTTGAAATATTCTAATCTGGGTCTTCCCCTTCCCCTTTTCTTTCCCACCTTCCCCTCCAAGATATCCCTAAGCAGTCCCCCATGTCTCAGTGTGTGCCCCATCATCTGACCTCTTCTCTTCTTCAGACTCTTCCACAAGGTTCTACTTTCTCCGATTCTTTCAAGAACTTCTTCATTTGTAATTTTATCCATCCATTTGATATTCATCATTCTTCTGTAGCACCACATTTCGAAGGCCTCCAATCTCTTTCTCTCCGCTTTTCCAATTGTCCAGGTTTCACACCCGTACATGGCTATGCTCCATACATATGTCTTCAATAGCAACTTCCTGTTTGCTAAGCTGATTGAGGAGGAGCATAGTAGTTTTTGTTTTGAATTAAACCCCATTTTTGCTTGGGCAATTCTTGATTTAATTTCGTTTTTGCTCCTCCCATCCCATGTTATTTTACTTCCTAGGTAGCGGAATTCCTTAACTCCTTCTAGGTTTTCTTGGTTAATTTTGATGATTCCTCTTCAATCGACGACGAAATAACAATAATGCAAGAAGTTGTTCTCTATTCATGTTATACACAACCCTATTTATAATATAACAAAACGACAATGAAATAGACTCTTGTTGTTGTTGCACGGTGTCAGATCTGTGATCGACTGATGATGGTGGCGTCGGCAACAATGTTTACCGCCCAGTTTGTAAACGCTAGAGCGGCAGCGGCAAAAAATCCGATCGGTAAAAAACGCCAAGTGTGTTCCCGCCCTAATGTGAATGTTTGGTGCGAATTTTAGGCTGGAGGCATCATCCGACCATTCTTATTCGAAAATGCAGCTGGTCAGGCAATAACAGTTAATGGTGTGAGCTATCTCGACATGATATCCAGTTTTTTAACCGACTTCAAAAAAGGAGGAGGTTCTCTATTCGACTGAATTTTTTTTTTTTTTTTTTTTTTGTGCCTATGTTACCTCATATCTCCGCCAATTGTCAACCGATTTTGAAAATTTTTTTGCATTGGGTCCAGTCTAGCTTCCGATTGGTCTCATTTTTTTTCGATTTTTTTCCATAGGTATTAGACCTTTTTTATTAGGTTTGTTTAGACCTAACCTCTTTGTTTATCAACCGATTTCGATGGTTCTTTTTTTATCCGAAAGGGGTGTCTTAGGGATGGTGTCATATTAATTTGGTCAAGTTCTGATGATATGATCACTATTAATAACATCACTAAAAGAGAAAAATAAAAATAATTTTTAAGAAAAAAATAAAAACCCTCTTCATAAAATTAAATGCAACAAATAAAATACACTAAAAGGTATAAAATAATTATTATCTTATTTAGTTACAACTAAACGACGAAATATTAACATGAAATTACTTTTTGAAGTCGGTGCCAAACATATACCTTTTATGAATCGCACTCGACGGATCTTACTTAGTACGTTTGGCGGGTACGCTCGCTTATAGGTATAGTTTGTTTGGCAACCGACTTCAAAAAGTAATTTCATGTTAATATTTCGTCGTTTAGTTGTAACTAAATAAGATAATAATTATTTTATACCTTTTAGTGTATTTTATTTGTTGCATTTAATTTTTTGAAGTCGGTTTTTATTTTTTTCTTAAAAATTATTTTTTGTGTCTAAATTGCTAGATATTGTGATGGTATCACATGGCATACTACTCGAGAAACAATTTATTTACTGCATGAGACTTTTTCTGGTCGTGTAATTTCCCGTTCTGGTGATCATAATTGGCCGCCCAAATTATGCGATTAGCGCCGTTGGAATTTTTTCTTTGGAGTTTTTTGAACTCTAAGGCTTGTGCCAACAAGTTCTCGACCACGCATTCCTTGAAGGGAGGAAATTGAGGGATGTATAAACGAGATTCAGCCATATTTATGCAAAAAGATCATAGAAAATTTCGACAAAAGTGTTCGTATTCGCCATCAAAGCCGTGCAGGGCATTTACCCGATATCCTATTCCAAACATAACCCTATACTGTCATAGCTGGTTGTCAATCAATAAAGAATTTAGTCTTTTTGATTTTAAGTCGATTCTTCTACATTTTCAGTAGAGGTTTCCATTAATAGTCAAAACATCAAAAATGGAATTCAATAAGGTTATTCCTCTAGTATTAGATAAGAATCGATCGTTATTTTTGATTTTAAGTCGTTTCCTCCATGTCTTCAGCAATGGTTACCAATAATAATCGAAACGTCAAAACCTAATGTAGAATTGTTATTCCTCAAGTATTAGATGAGAATCGATGGCTATTTTGATTTTAAGTCGATTCCTCTATGTCTTCAGCAATGGTTACCAATAAAAACCGAAACGTCAAAAATCCAATGTAGAATGGTTATTCCTCGACTCTTAAATGAGAATTATTTTTGAATTAATTTCAATATGAACTACAAATTGCAAGTGATATCTGATTAATAATAAAGGAACAAACATATTAATATTTCAAATGAATTTGGATAAAGTTTAGCAACGATCCGTTGCAGTTTATTTATCTTGAGACAGTCTTGTAACTCAAAAACAGTGCATTTTATGGAAAAAAGTTTCTAATAAAAGTTTATTTATATCAAAAGGAAACTAAACTACTCATTTGTTAAATTAATTAAGTTAATCTTTTAAGAAATTCAAAGATGTTTTTATAAGCGAAATTTAGAGAATACTTAGCCAGACTACCGTTTTATAAGAACCTTTGATATACTAGAAAAACAAATTTACTTATAATTTGTTAAAAATTCCGTTGAGTGGATTTGCTCGCGAATTTACTCCGCGGAATTCTAAATTAATTTACTCATTTGATTGTTGACTCTAGAACAAGCTTTCAAGGGTATTTCAATGTCAAGTTCTGTTTTTTAAATAGAACCCTATATTTTTCTATACGTCTACTTAATCTATAAAAAAAAACTGAACAACTTTCATAAGAACTATTTTTTTATACGAAATCAATTAAACAAAATATTAAATCAATTAGATCTCCTAAAAAAATCTTAATAATTATTTTTAACAATTATTTAACCTAATTATCAAACAATAATGATTAAATAATTAATTGTTAAATAAATAATTTAATAATAATTATAATAATTTTGTTCTGAGTCATTCCAGAGTGTTATCGCAAGTCTTCTGGATGAATTCCAGTTTCAATTTCGTTATTTTGGCCTGTTCTAGTTTCTTCATAGCCTTTATATTTCTTGTTTTTTAACAGATTTACAACACGATACAATGAAGCTTGAGAGGGTGTATTCATGTCAAGAAAACGCTCGGGATCAATTTCAACGGCAGGCCTATAACACTTCTCCAATATTCACCATAAATTAATACCATTTCAATTCTGTTTTCAACAAAAAAGACTCCATTTTTATTATAGTACTTAATACAATACTGGATTGACACGAGAAATAAACTTTTTTATACTCAAGAATTTTAAATAATTCTATTAATAAGTAGAAAATAATCTCTTAAGTCTGAGTATAACGAAGTTTTAATATCATTTTAAACACTTATTTTCATTGTTGTGAATTTTCGATTTAATAATTATTTATTTAATAATTAATTATTTAATCATTATTATTTGATAATTAAGTTGAATAATTGTTAAAAATAATTATTAAGATTTTTTTTGAGATCTAATTGATTCATGTATTTTGTTTGTTTGATGTCGTATTAAAAAATAGTTCTTATGAAAGTTGTTCAGTTTTTTTTGTAGATTAAGCAGACGTATAGAAAAATATAGGGTTCTATTTAAAAAACAGAACTTGAGATTGAAATACACTTGAAAGCCTGTTCTAGGTCAACAAACAATAGTGGTAGTTTAGTTTCACCCTTGCTATAAATAAAGTTTTATTTGAAACTTTTTTTCATATAATGTTTTTGAGCTATAAGACTGTCTCAAGATAAAAAACTCACCCGGTATATTTAGAACACATAAATTTAATTATGTTCGAGACCGTTTTAATATAAATATACTGAACTAATATATTTGATTGATTTCAGATATTTAACTAGCTCCCGGCTGTACCTATGGACAGCATCAGGATACCTTCCTCTCTGCTAGAGAACTCAAATGGGGTCGTTCATGTACAAGGTAAGCTGAAAAAATTTTCTTTCTTGGTTTCAATGTTAAATATGATTTTTTAAGTGCTTGTTTCTTAGGGTCATGTACAAAAGCAATATGGAGCCCTATTTAGTCCAGTCATTTGGTTCTAAAAAAAGAGGTTAACTGGAAAGTTTTTCAGGAGTTTTGAAAATGGGTAATTTAATAGATTGCGATGTGTTCTTTCCGAATTTCAACTTTGCCACCAAATATCTTTGCCGTTCGCGCCGCCATTTTGAAAAAAATGGCTCCTAAAAGCAGTTTTTTGACAATATTTCCTTTCCGACTCATTTCACCACAAAAATTTTTATATACAAAATAAAACTAGAGAAAATTTCCTACAATTTATGTGATTCGCTTTTCTTTCGTAAAATCAATAGTTTTGGCGTACCAGCGCCGCAAACCACATTTTTCCAGTATTTTCGCTTATAACTCGAAAACAGTTGGTATTTTGTAAATACCAGTCCTATAGTAAATTAAAGAGGACACAATTTAAAATTTAAAATTAATGCAGTATTTTTGATTTCAAATGGAGATCCAAATAACAGGCCCCCGGATCAGTTTTGAATATCCCAAAAACTCACACTTTTTTCGAAATTTTCCCATTTTGACCATGAAAGAACAAATTTTCGACAAAGATTACTCTATACCTTTTTAAACTAGATTAAATTCTCTACAATGGAAACAAAGTTTTATCTTAATTGGATAATAGTAACCCGTGTCGCAATGAGGTTGAAATTTTGAAAAAAGTGCAATTTCTTGCAAAAAATTGCAGTTTTTCCATGATAAAATGAAAACCACTCATGCTATAAACTTGATTCTTATCTCATTCTCTATGAAAAAATGTAAACAAACTTTTTATTGAGATTTTCAACTGTCAATAATTACTTTAATTAATAAAAGATCAATTAAGATTAAATTTGAGGTCAGACTACAGATCGCTTTCTCGTCCTCAAAACTTGTTAATAGAATTTGTTTCATCAAAATCGGTAGAGCCGTTTTCAAAATAGAACCAAGATACAAATTCTTGATGATTCTTATTTCATTCTCTAGGAAATTTTGTTGACTTGAAAGTTTAAAAAAGTGGTTCAAGTAAACTTTCAAGTCAACAAAATTTCCTAGAGAATGAAATAAGAATCATCAAGAATTTGTATCTTGGTTCTATTTTGAAAACGACTCTACCGATTTTGATGAAACAAAATCTATTAACACGTTTTGAGGGTGAGAAAACGATCTGACTAAGTCTGGACCTCGACAAATTTCATCTTAATTGATCTTTTCTTAATTATAGTAATTATTGATAGATGAAAATCTCAATAAAAAAGTTTGTTTACATTTATTTCAATTATCTTTTATTTTTAATTGTTTTTTTAATTTTAAAACCCACTAATAGTTTATAGCAAATATTAATATATTATATTAAAATTAGGAATTTTTTGTTTGTTTTTAATTAACAGATGTCTAAATCATAACAAAACAGGTGTGTTTACAAATAAAGTGGTTGAAGTGGCTCTTTTTTTATATAACTTGGAAACAAATCTTATTTAATTTTATGTTTTTATTTCAGATCCTATACGATTATTTTTTTTTATTATTTTTTTCCTATTTATTTTTTGTAATGTTTATCAATATGAACGAATGTGGGAAAATTGGTGTACGAGTAAACAAATATGCACATAATATGTGGACCACTAGAAAGCTAGAAATGCAAAAACTGGGTGCAGGGTGGGCTGGATGTGGGAGATTCAGTGGTGGGGGGTTTCGGGAGGGAGGTCAGAGGTTACAGTGCATCGCTCGGTGGCTTCAGGTACTTATTATAAAACTCACTACGGAGTCCAGGGGTGTAGCCCCTTGGAAAGCAAGATGCCCGCCTAAGGCGGGTTTTGCATCTACTGTAATAAATAATCACGATCTCATTTCGCCAAATATGTTACTTAATCGTTATTTAAATGAGGCGCTTTCTTTGTTATTAATACTACTTTAATGAATTTTATTAATAGTCCTCGAGTTTGCACAAGTTGAGTGTAGGGGGGTATTTTTTTTATTAATTTTAAAATTCAGCGCATATGTGGTGCAATTGATCGCCATATAGGGCTGATGGTTCGGAACGTTCTATGATTTTGAGCTCCAGTTCAAGAGGCAAGGACAGAAGGGCCTTAATTGAACAGTTCACCAGATTGCTCTCGAAAATCGCGCTCAATTAAGTCGCCAAGTGTCTGATGAAAACACACACACCCCCGCCCCCCGGGGTTAACCCTTTCACATTGACCGGGGTAGAAAAAAAATGAGAGGGTTGGAATCGGGCAGGGGGGAAGGGCTGGCCTGGCCACTCTCGACCCTGAATCAGATCACAATTGTTGTTGTTCAAGAGAAAAATATAAATGAAAAACGCACAACGAACGAACAGTAATAGATTCTATCGATATCATTTGGAGCTCTATAGAATGGGTTTAGGGGTTGGTTTCTCGCTTAGCCAAGTGTGAAGAGCAATACTGGCCAATAAATAGAAAAAAAAAAGTAGCAAATAAATATTGGATCCCATTTCAAAGGAGGGAGTGAAAAAATACACACCAAACAATAGGAAACTATATACTTAATAACTTGTTTTTACTGGCTTTCGGTCTTGATCATTTAGCGGATAAATTTTAGCCAATTAACTTTATTACTCGGTACGCCCGAGAGGAAGGCAAAACTTGCCTACGTTCTGCCCTAGTGTTATATCTGTTGTAGTAAAACCCCGTTTTTAGTAAGTATGTGTTCTTACTAGTTAAAACATCGTATAAATTCTACATCAAATAAATATACTCAGAAATACATATAAATAAAAAATATTCAAGTTTATATAGTTTTCATAATTTACTTATTGGTGCTTGGTTCGAATAGCTGCATCTTAACAATTAATATATCTATAGATGTTCCAAAAATATGAGAATACTTAAAATACGTATATCATATTATATATATATTTGTCTAGATTAATTTGTAAAGAGAAATTTCTCTAAAAAAATTACCCTCTTGCCTAGAATCGAACCGACGAACTCTTGAACTAAGGGCATGAGCTCTAGCCATTAGACCAATGTAACATTAATATTTATATCTTGATTTCTGTTACTAAAACTATATATTTTTGATTTGGACTTTGTGTCGAGATAATATTGTATTCATTTGAACTCGAATGAAAATGAAAAACACCAATAGATTTTAAATTGAGAAACATTAAATATATATATTAATTAACGAGGCAAATTTGAAATATAATTGTCAGCGCGGATTTTAAACTGATGGCTCCAATCGATTTTCATTAACCAGGCAAATTTGAAATATAATTATAATTTGAAAGACTCCAATTGATTTTAAATTAAGAAACATTAAATATATTGATCATTATTCCTCCCCGCCGCCACTCAAAAGTTAAAGAGGCGAAATTTTTAAGAGACGATGTATTTTCGGTAGTTTACCGTTATACATTTGGAGTGTGGTTTTTTAAGAGGAATAAAATTTTTTGACCGAGACGCTGCCCGCCAGGGCACCAGCTCGGAGGGCCTTCGGCACGCCCTCGAAGCTCGTTCATAAATATTCGATTAATTCCTGGCGATGCAACCTGTGAAACAAAACGTCCAGTTCGAATGCATACCCTAACACTTCCAAGGCGGTCCTGAATTTTTCCTAAGTGTGACGTATGTCAATAGTACACAGTTACTTAATCCAGTAGTTTTTAAATTTTTTAAGGTTGTCTTTGACAATTTCCTAATAATGAGAGAAGTGGTCATGTATCACTGGTTAGATTTTATTCTGATTGTCGTACACAATCACTAATCAGTTAATAAAATGAATTGATAACAACATGAGAGTTTTCTTGTCCTCTTTGATTTTCAGGCCGGATGACATAGGCAAGGGGCCACTACAGGGCTACCAATCTCTACTGATTATAAAAGTAAAGAAAATTTAAAAAAAAATTTAGAAACTTTTTAAAATTTAAAATAAAAATAATTTTTATAAACGTTTCGAGAGAATTTCTATATTTATGAATTGAATTTCATTATAATTTTCTGCTTCATTCGCCCGACGCTTTCTCTTACTAGATGCATGCAAGCTATTATATTAAGTCACTATTAATAACATCACTAAAAAGAGAAAAATAAAAATAATTTTTATAAAAAAAAAATAAAACCCTCTCTATTCGACTGATTTTTTTTTTGTCTATTTTACCTCATATGTCCGCCAATTGTGAACCTATTTTGATGATTTTTTGCATTGGGTTCAGTCTCGTTTCCGATTGGTCCCGTTTTTTTCATTGATATTGGACCTTTTTTGATATGTTTGTTCAGGTATAACCAATTGGTCTTAAGGGTTTGGCTACTGGCCCGGCAAGCTTAGTTAGCGCTTGGGTTCGATTCCTAAGGGGACGATCCTCTCTGATATGCAATGTAAAAATATTTCTCTAATATCTATGATGTCCTTAAAAGTTAAATTCATTTAATAATATTATATACTGGGTTGATTTTTTAAATAATTTCCATCTTTTTTAAAAAAAAAAGACACTCAAAAAGATACTTAAATCTTTGTTTTCACTGTAAACTACGAAATATTAACATGAAATCACTTCTTTGAAGTCGGTTGCCAAACATATACATTTTATGAATCACACTCGTACGTTTGGCGAGTACGCTCGCTTATAGGTATAGTTTATTTGGCCCCGACTTCAAAAAGTAATTTCATGTTAATATTTCGTCGTTTAGTTGTAAATAAATTATATAATAATTTTATACCTTTTAGTGTATTTTAAGTTATTATTATTTTATTTTTTCCATTTAATTTTTTTGAAGTCGTTTTTATTTATTTTTTATAAAAAATATTTTTATTTTTCTCTTTTTAGTGATGTTATTAATAGTGACTTAATATAATACCTTGCATGCATCTCGTAAGAGAAAGCGACGGGCGAATGAATCAGAAAATGATAATGAAATTCAATTCATAAATATAGAAATTCTCTCGAAACGTTTGCGGGTTTTAAATGAAGGTTTTAAGATTTTTTTTATAAAATCTTTTATTTATTATAATTTCGATTATTTGGTCATAAGAATTGGAGATTTACGTTATTTCGTCATTGATCATATCTTCAGAACTTGATCAAATTAATATGATACCACCCCTAAGGTATCCTCTTTCCAATAAAAAAAGAATCATCGAAATCGGTTCATAAACAAAGAAGCTATACCTGAACAAACATATCAAAAAAGGTCCAATACCAATGAAAAAAAACGGGACGAATCGGAAACTAGACTGAACCCAATGCAAAAAATCATCAAAATTGGTTACAATTGGCGGACATATGAGGTAAAATAGTCAAAAAAAAAATCAGTCGAATAGAGAACCTCCTCCTTTTTTGAAGTCGGTTAAAAAAGGCCAAATATTTTTCACTACCTACCTTTTTTACCTAGATCATACATATTTAAAGCAATTTCCTTCAATTTTACGATAATTTTTTTTTATTACTTTACCATACAGTGTATGATCAAAGGAGCCAACCGAAAGGATGTGAGTTCTTTTTTTATGATAATGATGAGAGAAGGAGTTACACCAAAAAGGTGCAACCCCTAAAGGCCTAGGTTGGCCCCTCCATCGTGAAAAGAAGAAGAAAGAATTTTATGGGTTGGGCGGAGGTCGAAGGTATCTGTGGATACGGGTCTTAAATAGCTGAAGGTTATAAGTCGCGGGAAAGATGGTGGCAGGGAGCGAGTTCCAGTCTCTGGAGGTCATAGGGATAAAAGAGTTGGCGAAAGCGCTTGTTCGACTTTTATCGAATTTGACAGCGAAGGGGTGCTGAGCGTTCGAAAACCGCGTGTTTCTCGTAAAGAGGGCATTAGGGGGGATAATTGATTTCACCTCGACTGAACAGACACCGTGATAGTATCTGTAGTACAAGCGAAAGGGCAGAAACGGTTCTTCGGTGAGCCAGGGAGTCGAGTTCGTCAGTAAATCATCATCATCATCGAGTATACAGTCCTAAGACTGGTTTGATGCAACAATCCGTCTCCACTCGACTCTGTCCCCCGCCAGCTGTTTGACCTCTCTAAATGTCTGGCATCCCATATCCCCAATTATTTGGTTGAAATATTCTAATCTGGGTCTTCCCTTCCCCTTTTCTTTCCCACCTCCCCCTCCAAGATATCCCTAAGCAGTCCCCCATGTCTCAGTGTGTGCCCCATCATCTGACCTCTTCTCTTCCTCAGACTCCTCCACAAGGTTCTTTTTTCTCCGATTCTTCTAAGAACTTCTTCATTTGTAATTTTATCCATCCAATTGATATTCATCATTCTTCTGTAGCACCACATTTCGAAAGCCTCCAATCTCTTTCTCTCCGCTTTTCCAATTGTCCAGGTTTCACACCCGTACATGGCTATGCTCCATACATATGTCTTCAATAGCAACTTCCTGTTTTCTAAGCTGATTGAGGAGGAGCATAGTAGTTTTTGTTTTGAATTAAACCCCATTTTTGCTTGGGCAATTCTTGATTTAATTTCGTTTTCGCTCCTCCCATCCCATGTTATTTTACTTCCTAGGTAGCGGAATTCCTTAACTCCTTCTAGGTTTTCTTGGTTAATTTTGATGCATTCCTGTCTCGTTTGTTCTTTTTTTGTACATACTAGGACCTTGGTTTTATTCTTGTTTATTTTCATTTTGATTTCTTCTATTATGATTTGGTTAATTCCATTCAGGGCGTCCTCTAATTCTTTTTTATTGCTTCCTAGAAGGGCAATGTCATCGGCAAATCTTAACATAGCGATCTTTTGACCTTGGATTTCGATACCTGTATCAATTTTGTCTTTGAATTCTTTAATCGCTTCTTCTATGTATAAGTTGAAAATCATGGGTGACAGCACACATCCTTGTCTTACACCTTTTTTTATTTTGGCTTCTCTTTGCTCATCACCAATATTTATAATTGCCGTCTGGTTTTGATATAGATTGTAGATTAGTCTTCTCTCTCTGAATTTTATTCCCGCCTGTTTTAATATTTTAAACATAATTTCCCAATTGACGTTATCGAATGCTTTTTCTAGGTCTATGAATTCGATGTAGACAGATTCTTCCCTGATAAATGCCCTTTCTATTATTAGTCTAAGAGAGAGAATTGCTTCTCGGGTGCCTCTGTTTCTTCTAAAGCCGATCAGTAAATACACATTTTAAATTTAGTTAATAAAATGAGCGCGAATAAGGTATGTTGATTTATTTATTTATTTTTCTCTTTAATATTGATCATTCGAATAATAATTTTATTCATCTGACTTTTAAGGGGTGGTGAAATGTTTTAAAAAAGTTACTTCTGCTCTCTTTTGTTTGTCTTTTAAATTAATCTTTAAAATTTAATTAAATTCGAAAACTCGTCGTCGTGCCAATGATTATAACGATATCGCAGTGAATAATCTATAAATTGAAAGAGGGGCCCTGAGGGCGCGGGGGGAGCATGCTGAATATAAAACCAATAAAACAAGCCCTAATCAATTCATTTTAATGAATATTTACATTAGAACCTTTAACTTCAATTAATATACTTTCGCTAATAAAGTGATGTTTTTTAGAATGGAATTTCTCTAAATGACACACTTTGTAGTTTTCTAATTTGGTCTTTATTTAATACTAAATAGAAGTATATACAGTGCCGGTTAGCATATTTCAGCAAGGGGATGCTGTCCAAAATACCGGGTGAGTTTTTACTTTATCCAATGTAATCGGTCTCGCGGGAAGCGCGACTTCAAAGGGTCCTCAGGTAAAGACTACGGAACCCATGGACTCAATTAAGGTCACAAATTGTAGTATTCAATTAGATTGAATTTTAGTACGTGACGATTTTGCCAAAAATTACCTGGGGTCTCGTCGAGATGCCAAAAAGTGCCATTTTTTTTGGAAGTGCGTGCGGATTGATGGATGTATGTTATCGTTTTTTCGTCCACGATTTTTTCCACACCGTTGCACCGATTGAAATGAAATTGAAAACCTACCATTAGTTTAACAAAATGAAGCGCTGATTAGTTTTTGGTACATATCGGCCCACAAACATTAGTACTTTATTTCAGTACTTTTTTTAGTTTTTCTAAATATCTTGAAAATGACTTAACCAATTTTGATGAAATTTAATATCCTAATTAAGTACCTTGGGGACCACAAAAAAGGTTAAATAAAGTTTTTAGTAAAATTATATTTTAAAGTACTTTACTCTAGAGTAAGATGGTACTTTTTTAATTTTTTAAATTCTTTAAAATTTATTCATTTGATCGTTTTAATATAGCTCATTTAGCCTTGCTTAAGTAAGAATGGATAGGCTTCTTTCTGTGAAATGCTAAAAATTTGGGAGGAATTTTTATAAGTAACCATAGCAACTGCGTTGTTTTCTTATCCGTTACCTTTGCTGAGAACATAGAGAAATCGATTTTAAACCAAAAATAGCGATTGATTCTCATCTAGTACTTAAGGAATAATCATTCTATATTGGATTTTTGACGTTTCGGTTTTTATTAGTAACCATTACTGAAGACATAGAGAAATCGACTTTATAACCAAAAATAGCGATTGATTCTCATCTAATACTAGAGGAATAACCATTACTACATTCGATTTTTGACGTTTCGATTATTAATGGCAACCATCTACTGAAGACATGGAAGAATCGACTTAAAATCAAAAGACTAAATTCTTTTATGGCAAACAACTCAAGCTTGTTCTATTCCTCGACTATTAAATGAGAATTATTTTTGAATTAATGTCTATATGAACTACAAATTGCAAGTGATATCTGATTAATAATAAAGGAACAAACATATTAATATTTCAAATGAATTTGGATAAAGTTTAGCAACGATCCGTTGCAGTTTATTTGGAAGTGCGTGCGGATGGATGGATGTATGTTATCGTTTTTTCGTCCACGATTTTTTCCACACCGTTACACCGATTGAAATGAAATTGAAAACCTACCATTAGTTTAACAAAATGAAGCGCTGATTAGTTTTTGGTACATATCGGCCCACAAACATTAGTACTTTATTTCAGTACTTTTTTAGTTTTTTCTAAATATCTTGAAAATGACTTAACCAATTTTGATGAAATTTAATATCCTAATTAAGTACCTTGGGGACCACAAAAAGGTTAAATAAAGTTTTTAGTAAAATTATATTTTAAAGTACTTTACTCTAGACTACGATAGTTCATTGGATAAAGTTCAGCAACCAACTATGTAAAAAAAACAAAATTTTTGAATTTGGACCATTTTTTACTTTACCAGGTATGGTCAAGTATTGTAATCGTGCATGAAAAAAGTGGTTTTTTCCTTCTTTTTATCGAAATATCTCAAAAACAGGTGAAACTATTTTAATTAAAAATTTGAGCGAAACCATGGCATCTCGGTCTACAAAAAAGCCCTAATAAGTGAACATTGAAAAAATTATATTTTTCGAGATAATAATTATTTTGTCAAAATGTCTGTTAGTCTGTTAGTTAGTTAGTTAGTTAGTCTGTGCGTTACCAAATTTTTGTGGACGAGATAGCTCAAAAACTAGTGTGAATATCGAAACCGAATTTCACAGGTAGTTTTGGTCCATTAAGATTAAGAGCTGATTAGATTTTGGTGCATATCGACCCAAAATTAAAGGGGATTGGAGGGGGTTAAAAATTAAAAATCTAGGTCGTTTGAGCAAACTCAACCAAATTTTGTATCATAATCAGTGGGTCCCCAGAAGTCTAAAAATGCAAAAACTAACCCCCCCTAGATGATTATAAATAATTTTATTAAATATTAAATATAAGTGAGGGGCCAGGGTGTATGGTAAAGTCAAGTGGATGGCCACATCAGAACACGTCAGCTTATTAATAAGTTATGAGCACAAAACCGAAATTTGATATCTTTTAAAACCGTGATCAAAAAAATTTCAAAATTTAGCAGGAAGAGTTTTTTGATAGCTAATAAAAAAATGTCAAAAAATGAAGGAAATCAAAAATTAAAATTTTTAAAACCGTCCGATTTGGCATGAAATGTCCCGGATATATATGTTCGATTAGGTTTGCCCCTAAGGTCAGCCATTGTCACGGATTAATTCGCAGTCGGTTTGAATTCCTGGAGTAATATACCTAATACTATTCTGACATTTTACTATAAAAATTAACCATATATATATATACAGGGTGTCCCAAAAGTCAAGGATCAAACGTAAACACGAGATAGGTGAGTTCAGGATTGTCCAAAATAAAAAAAAAATTTAAATAAAACTCTCTTAGTTTTCGAGTTATGGGCATTTTTTTGAAAACCGTGAAAATCGCTACCCTGCTCTAAATATTTGAATGCTGTGGCTACGAATTTTCATATTTTATAATTCTAATTTTTGTTACGGAATCCTGAATAATACTGCTATCGATCACAAAACAGAAAATAACTAAGAGTATTATACTTTTTGAGAAAAAAATATTTTTGTCAGATTCATGTGTCAAAAAATTTTAATCAGCTAACTTTGACTCTTGATATCTTAAAAAAAACTGTGTCAAACAATAATGGCAAATTATCTAAAAAATTGACTCATTTAATCAAGATTTCAAAATGGTATAAAACATTCCACTTTTTTAAAAAACAAAAAATAATATTTGCATTTTTATGCGAAAGAAACTAATTTCAAAACACAATTCGTAATTGGCTAAAGGGTAGAATTTAACATGAAAACTAATTTAATTTATTAAAATATTTTTATTCAATTAAAGTAAATGTTCAAAATAATAATTGTTTTTATATTCAATATCTAATAATATTTAAAATTACAAATTAAAATTAAAATTATTTGATATCTGTTTTCATGTTAAATTCTACCCTTTAGCCAATTACGAATTGTGTTTTGAAATTAGTTTCTTTCGCATAAAAATGCAAATATTATTTTTTGTTTTTTAAAAAAGTGGAATGTTTTATACCATTTTGAAATCTTAATTAAATGGGTCAATTTTTTAGATAATTTGCCATTATTGATTGATACAGTTTTTTTTTAAGATATCAAGAGTCAAAATTAGCTGATTAAAATTTTATGACACATGAATCTGACAAAAATATTTTTCTCAAAAAGTATAATACTCTTAGTTATTTTCTGTTTTGTGATCGTTAGCAGTATTATTCAGGATTCCGTAACAAAAATTAGAATTATAAAATATGAAAATTCGTAGCCACAGCATTCAAATATTTAGAGCAGGGTAGCGATTTTCGCGGTTTTCAAAAAAATGCCCATAACTCGAAAACTAAGAGAGTTTTATTGAAAAAAAAAATTATTTTGGACAATCTCTGAACTCACCTATCTCGTGTTCACGTTTAATCCTTGACATTTGGAGTCACCCTGTATAATACATATGTATATGTATATATATATCATAAAACGTTTAGTGAAACATTTAAATTTTTATAAATAACTCTATATTTGTATGTATTTAATACAATAAAACAAATAATATTAGACATCCTGTCATATATCTTCAGGCTATTTAAACCATTTGGAAAAAAAAACTATTTCGGATTCGACAATATAAAGAATTTTCTGTTTTATTTTTCAAATAAAACTTTTATTAAAGATATTAAAAAAATTCATTTTTCAAAAATATATATATTTTATCATAGGATATTAAATAAAATATCTTAGTTAAAAGAACTTTTAATTAATATACTTTTTTTCATTTTATTTCTGTAGAATAAAAAATAAATAAATTGAAATGTTATTAAAAAAATAAAAGTGGAAAAAATACTACTGTGCCAGGTAAAGTTCTTTTTTTTAAGATCATTTCGGCTAGAGTTGTCCAGTGAGGGAGGATTTTTTAATCCCCCCAGGATTGTACTTGTCAAATGGCTAGGTAGGTATATGTATACATTTTTACCACTGACACAAATCATAAATAATTCTTACCGGCAATCTGTCAAAAAAAGCACATAGTGTGTGTAGCCAGAGGGACGGACGTGTGTCTACTCTGGATTTTAGCGTTGCGACTAATTAAGGCTCAAATCCCAGGCGAAAACAAAATGCGGATTTATAGATGAGCCGGAAAAAATAACCATGACACATATAAAAGAATAATATTTTACGATCAAAAATCGTGACAACTGAGGGACACCTCCCACTGTTTATTTGTTTATCTATTAATGGCAATTTCAACCAATAATAATCAAAATCAGTATAATATAATATAATTATTATATATGATTTATTAAATTATATATTTTGTTGTTTAGTTTTTTAAATATTCAAATACGAGCTTTTCGTGCGTGCCTTCGAAGCTCGGCCCTCCGGGCTGGTGCCCTGGCGGGCAGCGTCTCGGTCCAAAAATCTTATTCCTCTTAAAAAACCACACTCCAAATGTATACCCGTAAACTACCGAAAATACATCGTCTCTTAAAAGTTTCGCCTCTTTAATTTTTGAGTCGCCTGAGGGGGGGGGGGGACAATTATCAATATATTTAATGTTTCTTAATTTAAAATGAATTGGAGTCCTTCATTTCAAAATTCGAGTCCAAATTACAATTATATTTCAAATTTGCCTGGTTAATGAAAATCGATTAGAGCCATCAGTTTAAAATCCGAGCTGACAATTATATTTCAAATTTGCCTCGTTAATTAATATATATTTAATAAATAATAAATCTTTATTACTCGACCTGCTTAGAGGCACAAGTCCTCGGTGGCTAGGTCAATAAAACATCAATACAAATCAATTACAAGAAATTAACAATTAACAAATAAGAAAAAAAATAGAAATGTATGCTCATTAACAAATAACATGATCATAGATTTCCATCAAAAGACAAAACGTAATTTAAATAATTCTGCGCAAAAACCCGATAACAGGAGCAAACGACGCATTAGCCATCCCAATATTTGCCATAAGTTGTTAATGAAACCTGGTCAAAACCTTAACAAGGATGGTATTAGGATTAAAATGATGTTCTAATATTTTATTCGGTATTTCTGGTTTTCATTATCCTTGGACTGCCTTGCTATTAATTCACCACTGAATATAGTACACGTACGTTTCCAATAGAAAATACTTTTAATATATTCTAAGATTTTTTTTTCTTAAAATAGTCGTAAAATATCTTTCATAAAGACTTTGAAGGAGACAATAAAAGAGTGTGTCCTCCGCTGGAACTACAAATCTTATTTATTTATAACGAGACTATAGTTTCGAGGGCTTTGCCCTCTTCATCAGTCTATTACAATTGATGATGAAATAAATAAATAAAATTTACAACACCAGCAGAAGAGACACTCCTCCATTGTCTCCTTCAATATATAAAAATTCTGCTACCCTCGGCACAAAAACTTTCAATTTAACATAAAAACTTTATATAAATATATATATTGAGATGATTTAATTTTCAAAAATTGATTCATATATTATTAAGTTAACAATCAAGGTTATACTTACTTAATGGTTCTTAATTTAAAATCTATTGGTGTTTTTTCATTTTCATTCGAGTTCAAATGAATACAATATTATCTCGACACAAAGTCTAAATTAAAAATATATAGTTTTAGTAACAGAAATCAAGATATAAATATTAATGTTACATTGGTCTAATGGCTAGAGCTCATGCCCTTAGTTCAAGAGTTCGTCGGTTCGATTCTAGGCAAGAGCGTAATTTTTTTAGAGAAATTTCTCTAAGCGTTGTTACAAATTAATCTAGACAAATATATATAGTATAAGACGTATGTTTCGTCATTTTATTTTTGACTTTCTCAGCGACTTATTTCTCAACTCAATTGTCCAATATCATTATGAGAAACATTCTTTTTTCTTCTTTTCCAATTTTTTTAGATAGAATATTTCACATAATTATCGGAAATTGATTTGAGAATTAAGTTGCTTGAGAAAGTCACAAATAAAATGACGAAACGTGTATGTCTTATTTAATATAAAACTAATTAAATTATGGATATGATTAACCAAACGATTAATCAGAAAAATTTACTCTCTTTTGATTAGAGTATATTTCATGTATCTATGATTTCAATTTCGATATAAAGTTTTTAATTTGACTGGGCCATATTCGATCTTGTTTGAAACTGATCGCCGGGACATCTAGTGTCGGAAAAAGGAAGCTAAGCGTTGTTACAAATTAATCTAGACAAACATATATAGTATTCTCTTTACTATTTTGCTCGGGTAGAATATTCACATTTCTGGTAAATAAATAAATTAAATAAATATAAATATTTTTTAATGTTTGCTTAAACGCACTTAAACAATCGCTATGTTTGGCTACTTTTAAATAAGCAATGATGTTAAATAGTATGAATCATGAATTTTTTAAAAAGGCAAAGTATATGGTATAACATAAATAGTACGGTGAACATTTTTTTTCTAGTTATTTAATGTACGAGGTCTGTTCAAAATTTTTTTTCATAGGTATTAGACCTTTATTGTTAGGTTTGTTCAGGCTCAACTTCTTTGTTTATGAACCGATTTAGATGATTATTTTTTTATTGGAAAGGGGTTATCTTAGGGATGGTGTCATATTAATTTGGTCAAGTTCTGATTATATGATCACTATTAATAACATCACTAAAAGAGAAAAATAAAAATAATTTTTAAGAAAAAAATAAAAACCGACTTCAAAAAATTAAATGCAACAAAATAAAATACACTAAAAGGTATAAAATAATTATTATCTTATTTAGTTACAACTAAACGACGAAATATTAACATGAAATTACTTTTTGAAGTCGGTGCCAATATATACCTTGAATCGCACTCGACGGATCTTACTTAGTACGTTTGGGGGGTACGCTCGCTTATAGGTATAGTTTGTTTGGCACCGACTTCAAAAAGTAATTTCATGTTAATATTTCAGTCGTTTAGTTGTAACCAAATAAGATAATAATTATTTTATACCTTTTAGTGTATTTTATTTGTTGCATTTGAAGTCGGTTTTTATTTTTTCTTAAAAATTATTTTTTTAGATGATATTTCAAAAGAATTTATATTAGGTAAATTCAAAAGATTTAATGGATTATATTTTTAATCCATAATAGAAATTGGTATGTATATTAATATGTATAATAATTTAATATCTCCAACTTTGCTTTAAAATTCAAAAAAGACAAACCTTGCTTTCACTTTTCAATTTTTTTTTCTCTCTCTCTCTATAATATAAATTGTATAGAATACAAAAAATGAAAAAGAGATAAAAAAATGGAATGTGTCTTTTATTTAATCGAAGGGTGAAGGGTGAGAGAGAGAGAGACAACCCTTCCTATTCAAGTTTGTTCCCTATCTTGGTTTTCGAGCAACTGTATTGAACGTTTTCCATTCGGTCCATTATTCTTCTAGAAAACTTATTAAGTTTCCGCCCATTTGATTTCATTTTCTTATTATGATTTATTATCTCTTATTTTAATTATTCGACTTAATATCTTTTCAAACATAAAAGTAATTGTTTTTTTTTTTTTTTTTATTTTACTTTACAGACAAAAATATGAAAAGAGGTCAATTGAAAAGTCACAAAAAACTGAATTTTATAAAATGTATGTAAAAATATCTACTCTTATTAAACGAGCAAAAATTGTTATATATTTGTTTAATATATATATTTGTATCTTGGTTCTATTTTGAAAACGGCTCTACTGATTTTGATGAAACAAATTCTATTAACAAGTTTTGAGGATGAGCAAGCGATCTGGCTAGGTCTGCAGACCTCGACTTTAAATTTAAATCATACATTGATCTTTTCTTAGTTAAAATGTAATTATCTGACAGATGAAAATCTCAATAAAAAAGTTTGTTTACATTTTTTCAATTATGTTTTATTTTTAATTGGACTTTTTAATTTTAAAACCCACTAATAGGTTATAGCAAATTATTAATATATTATATTAAAATTAGGAATTTTTTGTTTGTTTTTTTAATTAACAGGTGTCAAATCGTAACAAAACAGGTGTGTTTACAGAATAAAGTGGTTCGAGTGGCTTTTTTTATAATAACTTGGAAACAAATCTTATTTAATTTTATGTTTTTATTTCAGATCCTATCGATTATTTTTTTATTATTATTTTCATATTTATTTTTTTATAATGTTTTTCAATATGAACGAATGTGGGCAAATTGGTGTATACGAGTAAACAACTATACACATAATATGTAGACCATTAGAAAGCTAGAAATGTGAAAAACTGGGTGCGGGGTGGGGGTGGATGTGGGAGGTGCAGGAGGAGGGGTGCGGTTGTGGGGGATCCGGGGGTGAGGTGGGGCGGAGTGGGGGTGCATTGGTGGGGGCGGTGTGGTTTCGGGAAGGAGGGTGTCAGGGGTTACCGTGCATCGCTCGGTGGCTCCAGGTACTCAAAAAATTAAAACAGAACAAAACAGTAATTATTCTAAAGAATTTACCTATAGTTTTATATAATTTTTTCCCGCTCTTTTTTACTTATTTTCTATACAGGGTGTCACGGACCTAAAAATTCTCATATAAATTTTGTTTGAAATCTTGAAAAGGAAATTTTTTTGATAGCCTTAATGTCTGAACCAGATGTATGAAGGAGCAATTATTAAATAATAAGATGTCCATAAGATGTCAATTGAATTTATGGGATTCTTCTGAATTTTGTCAGGAAAAAACCCGTGAGAATATTTCTAAAATAGGCGATTCAATATTTTAAAAAGATACGCCTTCTAATTAAGAATTAGCCAATAGGAGGGTTTTTGGGAAATTCCTACAGAGTTTAACAGGAGAGTTGAAGAGAGTTGAGTAGATATCAGTCAGTGAGCGAGTAAGTGAGCAGTGAGTGCAGAGATGTACAAACCCTATATATATAAATAAAACCATGATATATAAAAAGTAAATGCATTATTTTCAACCCTTGCCTAGAAATAGAGAACTTTCATCCACAGGACACACAAACCTCTAGCAACGGAGAGCGAGACGGCGATAACCACGGATTCCGAAGGCTTCAAAACGTTACCCTGAGAGAGTCATTATAATCCCCCCAGGAATATAATAGGCCCGCTTCTAAACAAAAAAAATAATTTGTTTGCGGCAACACCACAGGCTCGCAACAAGGGTATGATCAATGTGCATAAAAAATTGTTTAGTTTTTTTTTGAAATATCTCAAATTCAACTATTTTGTTTACAAAATTGATCAAATCCGTGATGTTTTGCTCTAGAAAAATACCTAATGACTAAACATCGAAAAAATTATATTTTACGAAATATTAATTATTTTGTCAAAATGTCTGTTAGTATGTGCGTTAACAATTTTGTGTACGCTCTTGCTCAAAAACTAGTCTGAATATCAAAACAAAATTTTACATGTAGCTTTGGTTCGTTGGATTAAGAGTTGATTAGATTTTGATTGAAATCGAACGCAAAATTAAGGGAGAGAAGTTAAAAGATTAAAATTATACGATTTTCAAACTAAAAAAAAAAACAAGAAAATTGAAATTTACTGTAAAATAAACCTATAACATAAAAAAGGGGATTGTTATTTTTATCGGGCGACAAAATTGGGTATTGGGGAGGGTCAAAAAATATCAATATATTATACAGTCGATTTGTATGAAATTAGGCATATAGGTCCTTATGAAAATGACTCGGTATATGAAATTTATAGTGCTAAAAAAGGGGTGAGGGAGGGGTAAACAAAAAGAGTGGTCATGTGTATGGTAAAGTCATGTGGATGGCCACATCGTTTTGTTTTTTTATTAAAATACATTAAATATCTAGAATAAATTAATATGGCCATCCACATGACTTTACTGTTCGCCTTTATATTTAATAACGAGCTTTCGTGCGTGCCTTCGGCACGCCCTCGAAGCTCGGCCCTCCGGGCTGGTGCTCTGGCGGGCAGCGTCTCGGTCCAAAAAATTTATTCCTCTTAAAAAACCACACTCCAAATGTATACCCGTAAACTACCGAAAATACATCGTCTCTTAAAAGTTTCGCCTCTTTAATTTTTGAGTGGCCTGGGGGGGGGGAGGAATAATTATCAATATATTTAATGTTTCTTAATTTAAAATGAATTGGAGTCTTTCATTTCAAAATTCGAGTCCAAATTACAATTATATTTCAAATTTGCCTGGTTAATGAAAATCGATTGGAGCCATCAGTTTAAAATCCGAGCTGACAATTATATTTCAAATTTGCCTCGTTAATTAATATATATTTAATGTTTCTTAATTTAAAATCTATTGGTGATTTTTCATTTTCATTCGAGTTCAAATGAATACAATATTATCTCGACACAAAGTCTAAATCAAAAATATATAGTTTTAGTAACAGAAATCAAGTATATAAATATTAATGTTACATTGGTCTAATGGCTAGAGCTCATGCCCTTAGTTCAAGAGTTCGTCGGTTCGATTCTAGGCAAGAGGGTAATTTTTTTAGATAAATTTCTCTAAGCGTTGTTACAAATTAATCTAGACAAATATATAGTATAAGACGTATGTTTCGTCATTTTATTTTTGACTTTCTCAGCGACTTATTTCTCAACTCAATTGTCCAATATCATTATGAGAAACATTCTTTTTCTTCTTTTCAATTTTTTTAGATAGAATATTTCACATAATTATCGGAAATTGATTTGAGCAATTAAGTTGTCAGAGAAAGTCTGAAACAAAATGACAGGCAACGTGTACGTCTTATTTAATATAAAACTAATTAAATTATGGATATGATTAACCAAACGATTAATCATTTTGTCAAAATGTCTGTTAGTTAGTCTGTGCGTTACCAAATTTTTGTGGACGCGCTAGCTCAAAAACTAGTCTGAATATCAAAACCAAATTTCACACGTAGCTTTGGTACATTGACGATTAAGAGCTGATTAGATTTTGGTTGCATATCGACCGCAAAATTAAGGAAGGTTTGGGGGCTAAAAGATTAAAATTATACGATTTTCAAACTAAAAAAAAAAAAACAAGAAAATTGGAAATTTACTGTAAAATAAACCTATAACATAAAAAGAGAGTTATTATTTTTATCGGGCGACAAAATTGGGTATTGGGGAGGGTCAAAAAATATCAATATAAGCCCTTTGATCGATTTGTATGAAATTAGGCATATAGGTCCTTATGAAAATGACTCAGTATATGAAATTTATAGTGCCTAAAAAAGGGGGTGGGGAGGAGTAAACAAAAAGAGAGTGGTCATGTGTATGGTAAAGTCATGTGGATGGCCACATCATTTTATTTTTTATTAAAATACATTAAATATCTAGAATAAATTAATATGGCCATCCACATGACTTTACTATTCGCCTTTATATTTAATAACGAGCTTTTCGTGCGTGCCTTCGGCACGCCCTCGAAGCTCGGCCCTCCGGGCTGGTGCCCTGGCGGGCAGCGTCTCGGTCCAAAAATCTTATTCCTCTTAAAAAAACCACACTCCAAATGTATACCCGTAAACTACCGAAAATACATCGTCTCTTAAAAGTTTCGCCTCTTTAATTTTTGAGTGGCCTGGGGGGGGGGGGGAGGAACAATTATCAATATATTTAATGTTTCTTAATTTAAAATGAATTGGAGTCTTTCATTTCAAAATTCGAGTCCAAATTAGAATTATATTTCAAATTTGCCTGGTTAATGAAAATCGATTGGAGCCATCAGTTTAAAATCCGAGCTGACAATTATATTTCAAATTTGCCTCGTTAATTAATATATATTTAATGTTTCTTAATTTAAAATCTATTGGTGATTTTTCATTTTCATTCGAGTTCAAATGAATACAATATTATCTCGACACAAAGTCTAAATCAAAAATATATAGTTTTAGTAACAGAAATCAAGTATTAAATATTAATGTTACATTGGTCTAATGGCTAGAGCTCATGCCCTTAGTTCAAGAGTTCGTCGGTTCGATTCTAGGCAAGAGGGTAATTTTTTTAGAGAAATTTCTCTAAGCGTTGTTACAAATTAATCTAGACAAATATATATAGTATAAGACGTATGTTTCGTCATTTTATTTTTGACTTTCTCAGCGACTTATTTCTCAACTCAATTGTCCAATATCATTATGAGAAACATTCTTTTTTCTTCTTTTCCAATTTTTTTAGATAGAATATTTCACATAATTATCGGAAATTGATTTGAGAATTAAGTTGCTGAGAAAGTCACAAATAAAATGACGAAACGTGTACGTCTTATTTAATATAAAACTAATTAAATTATGGATATGATTAACCAAACGATTAATCAGAAAAATTTACTCTCTTTTGATTAGAGTATATTTCATGTATCTGTGATTTCAATTTCGATATAAAGTTTTTAATTTGACCGGGCCATATTCGATCTTGTTTGAAATTGATCGCCGGGACATCTAGTGGCGGAAAAAGGAAGCTAAGCGTTAGAACAAATTAATCTAGACAAATATATATAGTATTAATAAAATCCATTTATAATCATTTAGGGGTAGAGGGTCAATAAATAGAAATCTGAGCCCTTGGATAAACTCAGCAAATTTTGTATATATAACCAGTGGACTCACAGAAGCCTAAAATGTAATAACTAACTGACCACTTGATACGTTAGGGGTAATCAATTATACCTGTTCTTTTCTTTTTTTAAGTGCCATATCAGGTTTCCCTGATGTTTTGGCTCCTCTCCACATATACCTGTGCTGAGTGTGTTTAGCTGTTTTTACACAGATATACGGGACCATATTTCCAACGTCGGTTCGAACGGCTAGTTTTAGAGAAGGGTTACTAGGCAATTATACTCTTGGTAGGTTGCATTGCTTTCGAAGAGGAGGCAACTGCAAATATTTGATCTGCCGAGACTCAGTCTCGAACCAGCTTACTTCGAGTCAGCGACCCGACACTCCAACTAGTGAGTCACAGTCGCCTCTGAATTATGCTTGATATGATCAATTTAAAAAAAAAAAATATTCTTTATTCGCATTGAGAGACGTTTCGACAAATAGGACTTATGCTTTTAAAATTATTGGATAAAAATACTTGGTAGGTTTCACATTAAGATATAAAAAATACCATCGAGTTGTATTCAAATTCGAAATCCTCTATTTCTCAAAAGGCCATTCAAAATTAAACAAAAGTAGACTTCCTACCTTTTCTCCCTCCACTAATTTTGAATATTTACCCTTTTGTTATCTTAAAAAATAAATTTTGCCATTGACTTGTATTCAATTTCGACTTGTTCAGGTCGGTTGCTTTCTGTTTCTCCTGAAGATGGGTTAGTCACCCGAAATATATATATCGAGATTAAAGATTCTCCAAAAATAAATTCGTTTTATTTCTCTATATCTTAATGTGAAACCCACCAAGTATTTTTATCCAATAATTTTAAAAAATGTTTCACCAAGTTGCCAACACCAAATTCATCAAAACTTATGCCTTTAACTGGGTCGAGAACCCATTTATTTATTTAATTCCATCTTATATCTTTCTTTTTAACCGACTTCAAAAAAAGGAGGAGGTTCTCTATTCGACTGAATTTTTTTTTTGTGCCTATGTTACCTCATATCTCCTCCAATTGTGAACCAATTTTGAAAAAAAAATTTGCATTGGGTTCAGTCTACCTTCCGAATGGTCCCATTTTTTTTCATAGGTATTAGACCTTTTTTGTTAGGTTTGCTCATTATTAGATAAAAATACTTGTTAGGTTTCACATTAAGTGAGTAATGTGGAAACCTACTAAGCTATCTAATAATTTTAAAATGTTTCACAAGTACCAACACCAAATTCCTTAAAAACTATTTATCTATGTTCAGGACTAACTTCTTTGTTTATGAACCGATTTCGATGATTCTTTTTTTATTGGAAAGGGGTATCTTAGGGATGGTGCAATATTAATTTGGTCCAAGTTCTGATGATAGGATCACTATTAATAACATCACTAAAAAGAGAAAAATAAATAATTTTAAGAAAAATAAAACCGACTTCAAAAAAATTAAATGCAACAAATAAAATACACTAAAAGGTATAAAATAATTATTAACTTATTTAGTTACAACCAAACTACGAAATATTAACATGAAATTACTTTTTGAAGTCGGTGCCAAACATATACCTTTTATGAATCGCATTGGCACCGAGTACAAAAAGTAATTTTTTTTTTTATTATTATTATTTATTTGGCTCAGTTTACATACACAGTTTACATATTTATTAATACATATTGAACCTTAACAATATTTATCAATTAAAATCAGAATCAAAATTCAAATCATTAACCCAACTATATGTATTATTAAATGAATTTAACTTTTAAGGACATCATAGATATTAGTTGAAATATTATTACATTGCATATCAGAGAGGTTCGTCCCCTTAGGAATCGAACCCAAGCGCTAACTAAGCTTGCCGGGCCAGTAGCCAATAATTTCCATCTTTTTCAAAAAAAGACACTCAAAAAGATACTCAAATCTTTGTTTTCACTATATGTATTATATTAAAATGAAATAAAATAAAATTTAACCCTCTGTAAGATTAATCTTGAGTCGAGCGGTAAATTTAAGAAAAATTAACAGAAAAATTCAAAAACATAAATGTAATAAATTACTTTAAATTAAAGACATAAAAGAACAAAGACAAGACAATTTCATGTTAATGTTTCGTCGTTTAGTTGTAACTAAATAAGATAATAATTATTTTATACCTTTTGAGTATTTTTAACCGACTTCAAAAAAGGAGGGAGGTTCTCTATTCGATTGAATTTTTTTTTTTTTTTTTTTTTTTTGTGCCTATGTTACCTCATATCTCCGCCAATTGTCAACCGATTTTGAAAATTTTTTTTGCATTGGGTCCAGTCTAGCTTCCGATTGGTCCCATTTTTTTTTCGATTTTTTTCATAGGTATTAGACCTTTTTTATTAGGTTTGTTTAGGTTTGTTTAGACCTAACCTCTTTGTTTATGAACCGATTTCGATGGTTCTTTTTTTATCCGAAAGGGGGTGTCTTAGGGATGGTGTCATATTAATTTGGTCAAGTTCTGATGATATAATCACTATTAATAACATCACTAAAAAAGAAAAATAAAAAAATTTTTAAGAAAAAAATAAAAACCGACTTCAAAAAATTAAATGCAACAAATATAAAAATACACTAAAAGGTATAAAATAATTATTATCTTATTTAGTTACAACTAAACGACGAAATATTAACACGAAATTACTTTTTTGAAGTTGGTGCCAAACATATACCTTTTATGAATCGCACTCGACGGATCTTACTTAGTACGTTTGGCGGGTACGCTCGCTTATAGGTATATTAAAGACTTGTAAAATGTATCAAAGGTACATTTTTGTTTATTTTATTTTTTCTTAAAATATATATATATATATATATATATATTTGTTATTTATTTGAATTATTTTCATCTGTCAAAAAATGTTTTCACGGTGTAAATCCCTCGTAGTAAAATCTCATTGGGTGGACGTGACCCTTAACACCATCCGACACCTCACATCAACCATTCTTGTGAATGCAGCACTTAGACGTTAGACCCCATTCTATAGTAGCCGAGAGACAGACGCTCACTAAAAGAAAAACTCGCAATACTCATAAATCTCACAGTCTATTTTATTATAAACATTTTTTTTTTTTTTTTTTTGTAAAATATAAAAGGGAAAAAAATGAAAAAGAAAAATTTGATGCAGTGATGAAGAAAAGACTACTTACTCACGAATCTGAGCATATAAGAAAATAAGTATCGATTTAAAATACTGCTTTTTTTAAGAATATAAAAAATGGTTTATAAATATTAAATGATTTTAGTGAAGGTATAGAATATAAAAGAGAAAGCTAGCGAACTTGAAAGAACATTGAAGAGGATGCTCCAGGTAAATTAGATACGTTATAGTACCTACTCAGGCTATATTTTTTAAGAAAATTGAATAAAAAAATTGTTTTTTATTGTGAAAGGTTTATTTAATAAATAAATAATAAAATATACCAGAGGTGGCCACAACGTGGATCGCGAGCCGCATGCGGCTCTTCAGTCAATCACGTGCGGCTCTTGAAACCTCTTGAATAACGAGCTTTTTGTGCGTGCCTTCGGGCTGGTGCCCTGGCGGGCAGCGTCTCGGTCCAAAAATTTTATTCCTCTTAAAAAACCACACTCCAAATGTATACCCGTAAACTACCGAAAATACATCGTCTCTTAAAAGTTTCGCCTCTTTAATTTTTGAGTGGCGAGGGGGGAGGAATAATTATCAATATATTTAATGTTTCTTAATTTAAAATGAATTGGAGTCTTTCATTTCAAAATTCGAGTCAAATTACAATTATATTTCAAATTTGCCTCGTTAATTAATATATATTTAATGTTTCTTAATTTAAAATCTATTGGTGTTTTTTCATTTTCATTCGAGTTCAAATGAATACAATATTATCTCGACACAAAGTCTAAATCAAAAATATATAGTTTTAGTAACAGAAATCAAGATATAAATATTAATGTTGCATTGGTGTAATGGCTAGAGCTGATGCCCTTAGTTCAAGAGTTCGTCGGTTCGATTCTAGGCAAGAGGAGTAATATTTTTTAAAGAAAATTCTCTCAGCGTTGTTACAAATTAATCTAGGCTCTTATATATAGTATACTGATTTTAAAAAGTACAGGGTGCATAAAGATCTACCACATTTTAAGAGGTATAAAAAAAGAAAAAATTTTATTAGAAAAAAACTGAAAATATTAAAGGGGTGTAATTTTGTATACATAATCAGTGGGACCCCAGAAGTCTAAAAATGCAAAAACTAACCGCCCAAAATGGGTGGGGGGGGGGGGTTAAAAAAATGAAAATCAAGCCCATTGTATCAAACTCAACCAAATTTTGTATACATAATCAGTGGGGCCCCAGTAAGTCTAAAAATGCAAAAAACTAACCTTCCGAAATGGGGGGGGGGGGGGGGTCAAAAAATGAAAATCTTGGCCCATTGTACCAAACTCAACCAAATTTTGTATACATAATCAGTGGGCCCCCAGAAGTCTAAAAATGCAAAAACTAACCGTCCGAAATGGGGGGGGAGGGGGTCAAAAAATGAAAATCTTGGCCATTTACCAAACTCAACCAAATTTTGTATACATAATCAGTGGGACCCCAGAAGTCTAAAAATGCAAAAACTAACCGTCCGAAATGGGGGGGGAGGGGGTCAAAAAATGAAAATCTTGCCCATTTACCAAACTCAACCAAATTTTGTATACATAATCAGTGGGAACCCAGAAGTATAAAAATGCAAAAACTAACCGTCCGAAATGTGGGGGGAGGGGTCAAAAAATGAAAATCTTGCCCATTTACCAAACTCAACCAAATTTTGTATACATAATCAGTGGGACCCCAGAAGTATAAAAATGCAAAAACTAACCGTCCGAAATGTGGGGGAGGGGGGTCAAAAAATGAAAATCTTGCCCATTTACCAAACTCAACCAAATTTTGTATACATAATCAGTGGGACCCCAGAAGTATAAAAATGCAAAAACTAACCTTCCGAAATGTGGGGGAGGGGGTCAAAAAATGAAAATCTTGCCCATTTACCAAACTCAACCAAATTTTGTATACATAATCAGTGGGACCCCAGAAGTATAAAAATGCAAAAACTAACCTTCCGAAATTGGGGGAGGGGGGTCAAAAAATGAAAATCTTGCCCATTTACCAAACTCAACCAAATTTTGTATACATAATCAGTGGGACTCCAGAAGTATAAAAATGCAAAAACTAACCTTCCGAAATGTGGGGGGGGGGTCAAAAAATGAAAATCTTGCCCATTTACCAAACTCAACCAAATTTTGTATACATAATCAGTGGGACTCCAGAAGTATAAAAATGCAAAAACTAACCTTCCGAAATTGGGGGGAGGGGTCAAAAAATGAAAATCTTGCCCATTTACCAAACTCAACCAAATTTTGTATACATAATCAGTGGGACTCCAGAAGTATAAAAATGCAAAAACTAACCTTCCGAAATTGGGGGGAGGGGTCAAAAAATGAAAATCTTGCCCATTTACCAAACTCAACCAAATTTTGTATACATAATCAGTGGGACTCCAGAAGTATAAAAATGCAAAAACTAACCTTCCGAAATTGGGGGGAGGGGTCAAAAAATGAAAATCAAGGCCATTGTACCAAACTCAACCAAATTTTGTATACATAATCAGTGGGGCTCATAGTAATCTAAAAATGCAAAAACTAACCTTCCGAAACGGGTGGGGGGGGAGGGTCAAAAAATGAAAATCTAGGCTCATTGTATCAAACTCAACCAAATTTTGTATACATAATCAGTGGGGCTCATAGTAAGTCTAAAAATGCAAAAACTAACCTTCCGAAACGGGGGGGGGGGTCAAAAAATGAAAATCTAGGCTACTGTGACAAACTCAACCAAATTTTGAATACATAATCAGTGGACCCCAGAAGTCTCAAAAATGCAAAAACTAACCGCCCGAAAATGGGGTGGGGGGGTGGGTCAAAAAATGAAAATCTAGGCTCTTGTATCAAACTCAACCAAATTTTGAATACATAATCAGTGGGACTCATAGTAATCTAAAAATACAAAAACTAACCTCCCAAAATGGGGGTGGGGGGGGAGGTCATAAAAATGAAAATCATAGGCTCTTGTATCAAACTCAACCAAATTTTGTATACATAATCAGTGGGGCCACAGAATCTAAAAATGCAAAAACTAACCGCCCAAAACGGGTGGGGGGGGGGGGTTAAAAAATGAAAATCTAGGCTATTGTACCAAACTCAACCAAATTTTGAATACATAATCAGTGGGACCCACAGAAATCTAAAAACTGCAAAAAAATTAACCGCCCCAAAATGGGGTGGGGGTAGAGGTCAAAAAATGAAAATCTAGGCTCTTGTATCAAACTCAACCAAATTTTGTATACATAATCAGTGGGCCCATAGTAATC
>JALMQS010000286.1:118484-199383 GCA_024734495.1 Forficula auricularia
CCTAATATATAGTTTCAATAAAAAAATAAATAAATAATTTTTTTACTTTACCATACAGGGTTTATTGAGCTAAACCATGGCATTTCGCTATACAAAAAAGCTCTAATAAGTGAACATCGAAAAAATTATATTTTTCGAGATAATAATTGTTTTGTCAAAATGTCTGTTAGTTAGTTAGTTAGTCTGGTTGTCTGTTAGTCTGTGCGTTACCAAATTTTTTGTGGACGAGCTAGCTCAAAAACTAGTGTGAATATCAAAACCCAATTTCACAGGTAGTTTTGGTTCATTGAGATTAAGAGCTGAATAGATTTTGGTGCATATCGGCCAAAAATTAAGGAGGTGGAGGGGCCGGGGGGTTAAAAATTAAAAATCTAGGCTATTTGAGCAAACTCAACCAAATTTTGTATACATAATCAGTGCGACCCCAGAAGTCTAAAATTGCAAAAACTAATCGCCCAAAATTGGTGGGGGTGGTGGGGGTGATGGGGGGGGGGGTTGTAGGGTTAAAAAAATGAAAATATAGGCTCTTGTTCCAAACTCAACCAAATTTTGTATACATAATCAGTGGGACCCCAGAAGCCTAAAAATGCAAAAACTAACCGTCCAAAATTGTTGGGGGGGGGAGGTCAAAAAATGAAAATATAGGGTCTTGTTCCAAACTCAACCATATTTTGTATACATAATCAGTGGGCACACAGTAATCTAAAAATGCAAAAACTAACCCCCCCCTACATGATTATAAATAATTTTATTAAATATTAAATATAAGTGAGGGGCCAGGTTGTATGGTAAAGTCAAGTGGATAACCACATCAGAACCACAATCAGCTATTTTTCTTTAATATAAATCTGTATATATTCATGTTCTAGAATGCTATTTAAGTAGTACTTGAAGACAAAACCAAAAACGAATTGAATTTGATAATAAGATTGTAGCCTGATTGAAAATGATAAGTTTCAAGTTGTTTTCATTTTGAGTGCCAAAGGATGTTCGACATCTGCAAAGCTTAAGTTTCTACTAAAGAAGCTTTTAAAAGAACAATCGAATGGACTAATTGTTAAAAATTTCTTTTATATTGCAGGATAATTTTTTTAATATCCGTAAGAGGTAAATTCTAGAATATTTATCACAAAGCTTAGACAATTATAGAAATCATTAAGAGACTTTTTATCTCTTAACTTCGATTCAAACGCTTTAATTAAACAAGAAAACTAGATGAATGAGTTTATTTTGATAGTTGATTGGAAAGAAAAAATCATCTTGGAATTCTTCCTTTAAGAATTCACGAAAAACTTGGATATATATATATATTTTAGTGGCGTGCAGTCCATGGATGCTGTAGGTGCGCGCATCCTAAAATTTCAAATATTTTAGAGTATTTTCATAAATATATAAGGTCGACTGCAAAATTTCAGGAGGATCTTTAAATTTTCAAATTAATATCCGTTATTTCAAATATTTCTATAAAAAAAACATTTTTTGTTTTGAAAAGTATATTAGTTCTCAGATGTGAAATAAAATTGTTGCATAGTTTCAAGAGAGGCGAATTAAAATGAATGGTTTTCCGAAAAGGTGCGAATAGAAGACTTTGAGTCCATAGCTGGTAGATATATCTTTCAGTTCAAGCATGTCAAAGACAATTTCAGACGAGTTTTAGTCGAATAAAAATTGCTCTTACTGAGGAACTATTAAAATAGAAATATACAAATAAAGAAATAAATAAAAGATGATTCGAGAATCTTTGGACTAATCTATGTCTAAGGAACTCCCAATATAAGATCGGAAATAACTAAGAGTGCTCTGGACCAGTGTTTCGCAAAGTGTGCTGCTGATTCTTTGTGGAAGATGGTCGATTTAGGGAGTGTGGAGATTAAAAGTCACAATGTTCAATTTCTGACTCCTACCCTCTCTCACATAAAGCAGTATCCGTTTGGGAGAAGAACCCAAAATATATTAAAAAAATATAACGTTAAATTTGAAAAATAACGAAAATGATGCCTTATTCGATGAAAATATGCAAAAAAAAAGCTATGATTAAAATAAAATTTCAACAAATGAAGGGTATTTTTTAAGAGAGCATCAGCTGGCTGAAAAAGTCACCACCCGCCACTGAAATATAATATAAATTAATATAACTAGCTTTCATAAAGATAAGAGTAAATAAATAAATATTTTCCTTTTCAAAACAAAAATAATGAAATGGTTTATGAACTGCAAAAAATTCGCAGGCTGAATCATGGAAATTATTCAAACTTTCTGCCGTTCAATTAATTCTAGTTGATTTTATTTAATATGGATTTACTATGAGTTAAGGATACTGGGTCACTTATTTCACATTAAAATTAAAAAATTAAAAGATATAAATTTTTTTTTCTTTTTCATATATATATATTTCGGGCTATCGACCCATCTTCAGAAAATATATATATTGAAAAAGAAAAAAAAATTTATATCTTTTAATTTTTTAATTTTAATGTGAATAAGTGACCCAGTATCATAACTCATAGTAAATCCATATTAAATAAAATATTTATTTACTCTTATCTTTATTAAAGATGTTTCACCTTGCACCAACACCACAATCTCTACTGATTATTAACTAGCTTTCACTAAATTTTGTACTAAGCTAGAGTCTTATGATTTATGTTTAAAATCGCTAATTAAAAAAAACTACAAACTTCTGAAGATATAATAATTTAATAAAATAATAATTGAATGTTTTTTTTTTAATAAAAAACAATCAAATGTAGGACATTTTTAAATTTTTTTCTTAATGGTTCCTTTCAAAAGTAAAACGAACTCATATTAGTTTCGGTATTATCGTAAACTAATTAAGGTATAAACTTGAAATTCGCAATTTAATATATTGATTTTCCTACAAATCTAAAATCAAATTAAAATTTTAATCCAATGTTTATTTTAGAAAGAGTCGGGTATCCCTGTAAAGTTCTTTTTAATCAGTATTAAATTTATTTAGAATTAAGCTAATGGTGTGAGAAACCTCAAAGTGGCCATTTTTAGGTATTTTTTGAACCTATCAACATTTAGAAATTGCTTAACTTAAAATTACGAAATATTCCTCCAATTTACTCATTTTTACTTTACCATACAAGGTATGGTCAAGTATTGTAATCGTGCATTAAAAAAGTGAGTTTTTTTCTTCTTTTTTTCGAAATATCTAAAAAACGGCTGAAACTATTTTGATTAGAAAAATTGAGCGAAATCATGGCATTTCGCTCTACAAAAAGCTCTAATAAGTGAACATCGAAAAAATTATATTTTTCGAGATAATAATTGTTTTGTCAAAATGTCTGCTAGTTAGTCTGTCTGGTTGTCTGGTTGTCTGTCTGTTAGTCTGTGGGTTACCAAATTTTTTGTGGACAAGCTAGCTCAAAAACTAGTTTGAATATCGAAACCAAATTTCACACGTAGTTTTGGTCCATTGAGATTAAGAGCTGATTAGATTTTGGTGCATATCGACCCAAAATTAAGGAGGTGGAGGGAGGTTAAAAATTAAAAATCTAGGTTATTTGAGCAAACTCAACCAAATTTTGTATACATAATCAGTGGGACCCCAGAAGTATAAAAATGCAAAAACTACCCCCCTCCCCTACATGATTATAAATAATTTTAGGGTCCAGGTTGTAAGGTAAAGTCAAGTGAATGGCCACATCAGAACACGTCAGCTTTTTAATATTGTATTATAGATGAAGGAGAGATGGCTGTAGACAATTTATAAACTAAAAAAGAGCGGAATTCAGCCAGTAAAGGAATCCATTTAAGATTATTTGAGCTTATAAGAACTGAAGGTGGCCTTATCTAATTAAAGCCGAAACGTTTTCTATAATTGAGAGTTTTTTTATTCGACAGGGGCTTCCTTTATTGGCTGAATTCCTTTCTTTTTCAATTTATAAAATAATATTATCTTTGACATTTCAAGTATTTTGGAAGATATGGAACATACAGAACCTTGTGTCAATGAATAAATTTAATGGGAATTACAATCAAGTATAGTAGAAGGGAGTAAATAATTACAATATATATAATAACATAGCACTTTATAAAAGTACTAGCTGCAAGGCCCGCCTTCGTTGGGCCTCTTGCTAGCCAAGGGGCTTCGCCCCCTAGACCCCCCGTCACTTGAACACTCCCTCTCCTCCATCTTCAACGACTCTCCATCTCACCGAATCTCTCCCCAACCCCGGAACTTCTGATCCCTCTGATCACCCTCCAACACACTAAACCTACCCCCTGGACTCCCCACCAATGGGGACCGCACCCCCTAGATCTCCACCTTCCCCATGGATTCCAACACTCACCCATGGACCCCACCTCCCAGCCCCATATAGGTATATATATATATAGGTACAGACAGGCACAAATCCCCTTAGTAGCCCCCCGAACCCCCTGAATCCCTACCCTTGGACCTTGTACCTCCTAGACCCGTACCCCCTGGACCGTAACCCCACCCTGGGGACATACAAACATACAGGGACAAATGCCCTTTAGTAGTATGTGATGTGATACAGGCACAGGCCCTCTAGTACCCCTGGCCAATCCCCCCCTGGACCCCACCTCGCACCTGGACGAACATAGGTACTTAGATACATAGGTACATACAGAGGCAGGCACAAATGCCCTTTAGAAGTATGTGATATTACAATAATATTTTACAATAATTCCAAAAATTGATTTCTAATGAAAATGGAGCCTTTAAAAATTTTAAGTCACACTCTTCATAGAAAATTCAATTTCCCTTATAGATGTATATTGTATACATTATTTTAATAAATAAAAAAAGAAACAAAAGGAAATCTTTTAGAAATTTGAAAATTAAAAAAAATAAAATAAAAAAATGTTAAGCCCTTTGGTGTTCAACGCAATTACATTATTGGAAAAAAAATAGAAATGAATAGAATAGTTAAGAGGATTAAAAATTAAAGAAGGATTTTATTTTCGTTGTGGTTGATGTTAAGCCCGTTTATTATTTATAGTGCTGGATTAACTGAATGGATAATCTGCTTAAGTGAAGTTGTCACATATTCATAGTTTCTTCATTGACTTTCAAATTAATATAACACTGTTCATTGGGATCCCTGTTTTGACGTTTACTCAACTTTATGTCAACTAAAATGCAAATGTAAAATATCTCATCAATAGTGGTGTAGAGCAGGGTTACTTAACATGTATGTTACAATGTACTTTTACTTTACCATACAGGGTATGGTCAAGTATTGTACCTAATCGTGCATGGAAAAGTGTTTTTTTCCTTCTTTTTTACGAAATATCTAAAAAACGGCTGAAACTATTTTGATTAAAAAAATTGAGCAAAACCATGGCATTTCAGTCTACAAAAAAGCTTTAATAAGTGAACATTGAAAAAATTATATTTTTCAAGATAATAATTGTTTTGTCAAAATGTCTGTTAGTTAGTCTGTGCGTTACCAATTTTTTGTGTGAATATCGAAACCAAATTTTTTAGACAGATATACGGGACATACTTTTTAACGCCGGTTCCGAACGGCTAATTTGGAGAGGTTTACTAGGCAATTATACTCTTGTTAGGTTGCCATTGCTTTCCAAGAGGTGACTGTAAATATGTATCTGCATCGAGACTCGGTCTCGAACCAGCGAACTTCGATTCAGAGACCCGACACTCTAGCCACTGACCCATAGTCGCCTCTTTATTATTAATAAGTATTAAATATTTCTCATAAAATATCTATTTCGGTTTTTCATAAATTTCACCCCTTCATTTTGGGTCCCGAAGAAGGGAAAGTTTCAGTTTATCAATTTCCTCCTTTATTAATGTGCCAAGCTTTATCAGTATGTCAAATTTCAGCATTCTAGCTTGATTGTATTTTACCTATATGTTAATTAAGCCTATAATAAATTTCACCCCTTCATTTTAGGACCTGAAAAAGGGAAAGTTCGACTTTTCCGATTTTTTCCTTTAATTGTAGCCAAAATTCTACCAGTATGCTAAATTTCAGCATTCTAGGATCAGCGGAAGACCTCTAGGTTTTTGATATGTCAGTGAGTGTTAAAAATGGCACTTTTCAGAGTTTAATAACTCAATAACTATAATAGATTTATTCTTGAGAGAGAGATTCTAGGTATTTCAGTGGGCCTAATTCGACATGCAAAATTCCAAGTGTGTAGGTCTAATAGTTTGTGAGTTATGGGTGGGTCGAAAGTAGCTCGAAATGGTTCGTATAAATATACACATGGCCGGTGCGTTTTTCTGAGCTTGGCTGACACCGAGGGGTGAACCGCAACCTAATATGATGTACACCTACTTCCACTTGTACTTCCAAATATTTCCAAGTACTTCCAAATATTTCCAAGTAATTCCAAATATTTCCAGGTACTTCCAAATATTTCCAAGCAATTGCAAATATTCCCAAGTACTTCCAAGATACTTCCAAAGAGGTGTACACCTACTTCCAATCGCGGATCACCCCTCGGCTGACACACTGCTGTGTGTCTAGATAGATATATAGAAAGCTTTATTTTTGATCTTTTAATCTCAATACACCAAAACTACACGTGAAATTTCGTTTTGATATTCACACTAGTTTTTGAGATAGTGCGTTCACAAAAATTTGGTAACGCACGCACAGACTAACGTACTAACAGACATTTTGTCAAAACAGTTATTATCTCAAAAAATATAATTTTTTCGATGTTCACTTATTAGACCAAAACGCCATGCTTTCGCCCAATTTTTTTAATAAAAATAGTTTCAGCCGTTTTTGAGATATTTCGAAAAAACGAAGCAAAAAAAAACACTTTTTCCATGCGCGATTACAATATTTGACCATACCCTCTATTTTTATAAACTTAGATAGTTTATGAGGTGAACATCGGCGTAACTAGCTTTTTAGGGCCCCGTGCAAAAAATTTTTAGGGCCCCTATATTTTGGGGAAAAAGTAATTATAGTTCAAATAGATATCATATAAAAAATTTATTGTACACAAAAATATATTACATTATTTATATTATAAGAATATTTAATTTTCATTTAATTGTACTCTTCTAGCTTTCATTTGAGCAAAGTCATTAATTATATCGTCATAATTAATATTGTTTCAAATATGTTATGCTCTATAGATATTATGGCAAGATTGGATAATCTATCTTGTCCAATAGTAGAAACTTAAATAGTTTTTGTAAAACAAATTTATAAAGAAAATTCAATTAACAATTTCGTTTTAGGGCCCCTAGATCTCTGGGCCCTAGTGCAGGTGCACCTGTTGCACCTGCCTAGTTACGGCGCTGGAGGTGAACAACAGTCCTCAAGTGCAATTTAACACTTTTTATACAAATTTGCATACACTATTTTTACTACAATCAAGTAAAAAGGACAAAACATTAAATTTATGCTCTGAATTAATAATGACAAGATAAATTATAACAAACAAAAATATAATAATAAAATTTAATGACAGATGATAATTACTACGTTCAGATGTCAATGATAACGTGCAACAAAGTTTTATAGCACTAAGCAATAAAGAGCCACTGTTGGTTATTAAAATGATTAAATAATGGCCTACTTTTTGCATGATTGTATAAAAATAAAATCAGATATGTATCTGAATCTATAAAAATAAACATTAGAATAAAACAAAGTTAACAAAAAGTTTATTTTAGTCATGTACCAACAATCTCATCTTTATTTAAAAACTCGATTATAATAACTTGACATAGTAAAACACCATTGTAGAATATATAAATATTTGAATATAAAGTTTTGCCTCTAATTCATATAAATCCAATTATTAAGTAAATTTGTATTATTATTGTTTTATAGGGTGGCTATTATGTTAATATAAAAGACGAGATTAATCCATAATTGGCATTGTGTTCTACTTTGATAAAACTTTTTCTTTTTAATTAATAGGAATTTCATTTTGTTTCATTTCGGCTTTTGTTATTTGTTTTAGCACAGAGAGGGGTGGTTTTTGTTTGTCTAGAGGATTTACCTTAAAACCAAAAATAAAATACATACTAATCAAATCTCGAGATCAAAGGTAATCGTAGAGTCATTTTTTTATATTTCGTAATTCTAATTGAATTATGCTAAAGTAAAATAAAAATAAATTCAATTTAATTTAATATTCTTGTACTTTTATCAAAGATTCTTGCAAAAATTAAGTGACTTATATAGAATTATACATTTTATAAATTAAAAGGGTTTATTTAATCACGTAAAATAAATAGAGTAATTTTACTCAATTAATATTATTTAGTACCTGGTAATTTTTTGATTTACTTCAAAGTCTTATATTAATATTACTATTTTTAAAAATTTAATAATTTAATATTCAATAAAAATTACCTCCAATTTATCAAATTGGCAAAGTTCTCATATATAATGATATTTGTAATGAATTATTAGTGCGATGTAAAATTAAAAAAACAATTAATTATTAAAGGAAATTGAATAAAAAATATAATTATACCTTTTTATCGAGACAGCCACCTGTGAATAATTATTTTAATTAACAAAAAACCCATCAAAAACAACTTAGCCAAAGATGAGAGCGTGACAGATCGAATCGTCAACACAAAAAACCCCTAACCCTTGAATTTCATCCAAATTGCTAGAGCCGTTTTCGAGAAACTGATTCTATACATATATATCTACTCTTATTAAACGAGCAAAAATTGTTTATTGAAGGAGACAATAAAAGAGTGTGTCTTCTGCTGGAATTATAAATTTAATTTATTTATAACGAGACTATAGTTTCGAGAGTTTTGCTCTCTTCATCAGTCTATTACAATGGATTCAGAGAAATTAATTCCTGTGAATTCATTGTAATAGACTGATGAAGAGAGCAAAGCCCTCGAAACTATAGTCTCGTTATAAATAAATTAAATTTATAATTCCAGCAGAAGACACACTCTTTTATTGTCTCCTTCAATATATAAAAATTCTGCTACTCTCGGCACAAAAACTTTCAATTTAAAAATTGTTTATATATATATATATATATATATATGTATATATATATATATATATTTTTATCTTAGTTCTATTTTGAAAACGGCTCTACCGATTTTGATGAAACAAAATCTATTAACAAGTTTTGAGGATGAGAAAACGATCTGGCTAGGTCTGGACCTCGACAAATTTCATCTTAATTGATATTTTCTTAATTTAAGTAATTATTGATAGATGAAAATTTAAATAAAAAGTTGGTTTACATTTTTTCAATTATCTATTATTTATTAATTGGTATTTTTAATTTTAAAACCCACTAATATGTTATACCAAATATTGTTATATATTAGAATTTGACAATTTTATTGATTAAAATTCATCTTATTAAAAAACACGGACTAAAAATATTATCGCAAGTTAGAAGATCAAGTACAGTCGTTGGTGGGGAAATAATCTCCGAAATCGAAGCCTCAAATACAATGTATTTCATGTAAAACTTTGCTTCAATAAATGCAAAAACTGGGTGCAGGATGGGAATGGATGTGAGGAGTGCAGGAGGTGGGTTGCAGTTGTGGGGGATCCGGGGGTGGGACGGAGTGGGGGTGGCGATGGAGGTGCAGTGGTGGGGGCGAAGTGAGTGGTTTCAGAGGGGTCCAGGGGCGTGTACTATATATATTTGTATTTTTTTTAATTTGGTTACCGTGCATCGCTCGGTTGGCTCCAGGTACTATCTATATATACAAGAATTGCTCGTTTAATATAATAACGATAATATTTGAGAGATTTACTAAACAGTTTCGGTCACCCCTAGCAGACCATCTTCAGTAGTTCAAGATTTGGAATTTATCACACTGCATATTTTATATAACTCATTCTTAATTTATTAACATGAATATTTCAATAAATAAATAATTTATAAACAATTGTCATTGATTTTAGAATCTAATTAGAAGGGCTTTCAGAGGTCATACAAAAAAAGTTAAAAGTAAATTCAATAATGAAGCCTCGTAATAGCATTTAATGAAATAATAATAACATTTCAGCTTTAAATAATAGTTGATTGCCTGTCGAGAATGCTTTGGTGAACGTAGTCTATGAGCAAAACTAAAAGTTAACGCTGCTTCATTCTCTATTACAGCATTAAATTAATAAAAAAGCATTTGAATAATATAATGTATGTAAATAATATTATTTTTCAATCTAAAGTTAGGTAGGTAGCTTTAATGCACTTTAAGATACCAGAGGATAATAGAAAGCAAAACAGAATCAACTTTCTAAAAGATTAAAAAAACGTGATCATGTCAGCTTAAACCAGAGAGTAATCAGACGCAAAAGTTATGCACCCTATATGTGGCTTAATTTTAACGCTACAGGCATGCCTCTATAAATACAGAGTAGAAATCTATTTATAACTTTAATTGACCATACTTTATCAAATTTGCCTCACGGACTCATGGTTATTTATCAATCAACAAATGGAACGTTGCAAACAAATAAATGCACATATTATATTATAGCAGTGAAATTGTGGTCGTTGGATATGAGGAGCTTCCTCTCAACTAAAAAATGGCTTAAATTGGCATGATTATACCATTGAAATTTCACAAACACTAAATTATATAATATATTTCTGAATATTGTATACAAACATGATATTTAAAGCATCTATGTTTACTAGATTATCTTTATTTTCCGTTCTTTCTTTTTTCCATAGTGGAAGTTTTTCTTTTCTCTAGCATTTTGAAGACTCCGTTCAAAATAAATCAGCCTTATTAGTGCCGCTACAGAGTCTCTCTGTCTGTCCTTTTATCAGAGCATTTTAATAATAAATAAGATAAATCTTGGAATTTATAATTCCTACAGGGTGCGGCATATTTTATGTCGGTATGTAAACACTGAATAACTTTGAAAAAAAACAACCGACTCTATATTTGAGATATTTTTATTCAATTTGGTCCTTTGTAATTTATTTGGACTAGTTTTTGAATACAACAACAATTAAGTGGGCACCTCTATTGGCCACAGCAAAATGTGCCCTTTTTTGTAGGTTTTTTATTACCTTTTCGAGCATCTCGGGCGTTATAGCGATAATTTCGGTACGAATGTTTGCCTTGAGCTCGTTAATGGTCTGAGACTTGTTGGCATACACTTTGCTTTTCAAATAACCCCAGAAAAAGAACTCCGGAGGATTCAAATCTGGTGTTGCGGTCGCAGATTCGCTTCAAACGTTACCCTGAGAGAGTCATTATAATCCCCCAGGAATATAATAGGCCCGCTCTAAACAAAATAAATAATTTGTTTGCAGCAACACCACAGGCTCGCAACACTGGAGATCTGAGTGACCAGTCAATGTCGCCTCTTTTTGACATCAGAAGTCCAGGGACATAATGAGCCAACATCCACCGATATCGATTTTCATCGACTGCTTCGATTTCTTTGAAAAAGTTCATTGGTCGTTGATGAATGGTATGTTGACGATCTTCCACTGTCCCGTGCTCAACAAAATTCGACACCAAACGATGAATACTGTTGTCAGACGGTGCCTGTTGGCCACGACGATATACACGTTGAATTAACACAACCGAACGACTATTTTGAATGTACGGCGTCACTATTTCGGTGCGTTGTTTCAGTGTGAAGCGATTCATGGTTAAAATTGTACTGAATTGACGTTTCAAAAACATGTCTAATCAAGTCAATCGGTTGACAAATGTCAAAGTTATTCAATGTTTACATACCGACATAAAATATGGCGCACCCCGTATCTATTAAAATTTGAATAGAATTGAATTAGTGTTCAATAAATAATTATAATTAATTATGTGTGATTTCACTAAATATTCAAATTTTAATCAAATTAATCACAAAAATAAAAGCTTCAACAGCTTCATTACTAATTTGTATGTATTCATTTTCACAGAAATCAAAAGTCGTATTTAAATTTTAATCGAATGATTATTTTGGGAAGGGTTGAATTTTTCGTGGGGTAGAAAATAAAATAATATTTTGTATTGTGAAGAATCTTAATAAAGAGTAAGATTTGGGTTTTATTTTATTTTTATTTTAATTGAATTCACTTTAAAATGACGGTGTTAGAGACCATCAAAGTGCCCCCTTTTAGATTATTTTTGTATCTGTTTGAATTCAATAATGGCCTAATTAAGAATTATGAAAAATTTTCAAATATTATTTTCTTTTTATCAACGGCTATTAACACGAATTTGATATTTCAAGAGTTTTTGAAAATATTAAGTAGTCCTCGATATGCGTGTTCGACTCGAATTTGGTCTACTTATTTTCTTATCAGTAAATTCTGCAGGGCTGAGCTTAGTCTTTTCCATTTATTTATTAATTCAGCCAAGCAAAATTATTTTAGTTCTTCGTCGTAGACTAAACTTTTAAATTCATCGCCAATTATTGCCTCTGAGTTGTCTTCAAAACGCCATATGGGGTATCAAATAAATTATAATTTAAAAAACTAAAAAACACGCTTTTGTCAGTAATTCTCTAAAAAGTAGAAAATAATGTAATAAACATAAAGTCAAAAACTGTGGGTCACTTTGTCGAAATTAATTAAAACTACATACTTCTGCGCCCCACGATTTTTGACTTTATGTTTATTAGTTTATTAGATTATTTTGTACTTTTTAGAGAATTACTGGCAAAAGCGTGTTTTTTAGTTTTTTAAAATTATAATTTATTTTACTTACTTTTTAGTCTTAATTATTTTTATATTGAAAAGCTTGCGGAATTTAACAGAATTAATTTTTTTAATTTTATATAATTTCTTTTTTTTTATAAATTTTATTAAACCAATTATTTTAAATTAATTAATGTATACATTGTTTTTTTAGCTTCGACTCCGGAGATTACTTCTCCACCATCGAGTGTCCTTGATCATCTTTAGTCCTTGTTTTTAATAAGAGGAAAAAACTAATTATAGAATAAAAAAAACCTCTTTTCCGATAATTATTCCAATACCATATTGCGGAAATTAATCCATTCAATTAATTTCCCCTTTATATAATTTCATTTAAATTGAGTAGGTAAACAATTTTTATAGAGAAATGTTTGTGGAATTTAACAGAATGAAAGTCACATTGATAGATACATACATACATACAGGTGAAACTAATATAAAGCGCGTAAAAAAACAGGGTTTATCGACCTATGCAAAAACAATATGGCTACAAAATAAATTTATTACATGTACCTATAAGGGAAAGTAAAAAACACAGTTTAGTGTTATTTTCTCACTATCCCATCTTACCCGTAGAACCTGTAGATTTTAATTCTAGATATTTTTATCCACGCCATCGTATTATGCTTATCTCTTTTCTTCGATTTGATAGTATATTTTTTTTATGTCCGTTGTCCCCTCGTCCAGGCACCCCTCAAGGGTATCTCTGTTTAACTCTGGTTTTTCTCTTTTATCACCGAAATCTAAATGCGTTGATCTTGAAAAATTCCTGGTGCAATACTTAAAAACCCATTTTCCTGCAAAGCCCTTCATTCAAAAGCGATCAACGACTAGCCTTATATATATATTTTTATCTTTTAACAAGCTAAAACATTTTCATTTTCCAGAGAGATATTTTACAACTTAAGTACCAATTTATAAAATGTATCTTTAAAAAGCATTTATGAAGGATTTACGAGTAAAACACTTCCAGACAAGATTTATTCATAGAGCCTTTATTTCTTTATTATAGTTATCATCTGAATCGATTAATTTCATTACATACGTTTATCTCTTTTGAAAAAAAGATGTTTTAAATATCAAAGTTGAATATTCAAATTAAAATTACTGATATTAGCTTAATAGACTGTCAACTAATTAATCCGAGATGTTAGAGATGATTTTTATTATATGTTAGAAGGGTTGATTTCGTTTAAAGTTCCTTTGTAAAGCTCATTTTAAAAGAAGGTAAATTTTAATAAATGAAGCCTTATCTTACTTACTGTAAGTGAATATTTTTTATAGTATTTGATCCCGCAATAATTGATTCTTCCCAAATTAAAATTCCAATACAATTTTTGATTTCAGGGAAAATAATTTTTATAAAAAAAAACCGACTTCAAAAAAATTAAACGCAACAAATAAAATAATAAGAACTTAAAAATAAAATAAAATGCACTAAAAGATATAAAATAATTATCTAATTTAGTTACAACTAAACGACGAAATATTAACATGAAATCACTTTTTTGAAGTCGGTGCCAAACATATAGGTACATTTTATGAATCGCACTCCACGGCTCTTACTTAGTACGTTTGGCGGGTACGCTCGCTTATAGGTATAGTTTGTTTATCACCGACTTCAAAAAGTGATTTCATGTTAATATTTCGTCGTTTAGTTGTAACTAAATTAGATAATTATTTTATACCTTTTAGTGCATTTTATTTCATTTTTGAGTTCTTATTATTTTATTTGTTGAATTTAATTTTTTTGAAGACGGTTTTATTTTTTATAAACATTATTTTTATTTTTGTCTTTTTTTGATGTTATTAATAGTGACTTATTAAAATAATACCTTGCATGCATCTCGTAAGAGAAAGCGTCGGGCGAATGAATCAGAAAATGATTTTTTTTTTTTTTTTTTTTTATAAATTTTATTAAACCAATTATTTTACATTAATTAATGTATACCTTGTATTTTAGCTTCGATTTCGGAGATTGCTTCTCCACCATCGAGTGTCCTTATTTATCTTTAGTCCTTGTTTTTAATAAGAGGAAAAATCTAATTAGATAAAAAAACCTCTTTTCCGATAATTATTTAAATTCCATTATTCCCCAATCAAATCGATTGGTATCCTCTCCTCCTCTCCCTCAGAAAATGATAATAAAATTAAATTCATAAATATAGAAATTCTCTAGAAACATTTGCGGGTTTTAAATGAACGTTTTAAAATTGATTTTTTATAAAAGATGTTATTTATTAAAATTTCGATTATTTGCTCATAAAAATTGGAGATTTACGTTATTTCGTCATTGATCATATCATCAGAACTTGACCAAATTAATATTGGACCATCCCTAAGGTACCCCCTTTCTAATAAAAAAAGAATTATCGAAACCTGTTCATAAACAATGCAGTTATGCTTGAACATACATAATAAAAAAGGTCCAATACTAATGAAAAAAAAACGGGACCAATCGGAAACTATACTGAACCCAATGCAAAAAATATCATCAAAATCTGTTCACAATTGGCGAAGATATCAGGTAACATAGACACAAAAAAAAATCAGTCGAATTGAGAACCTCCTCCTTTTTTGAAGTCGGTTAAAAAGAAGATAAATTTTAATAAATGAAGCCTTATCTTACTTGCTGTAAGTGAATATTTTTTATAGTATTTGATCCCACAATTATTGACCCTTCCCAAATTAAAATTCCAATACAATTTTTGATTTCAGGGAAAATGAATACTTATAACTTGTTTGTAATTTTTTTCCTTCTTTCTCAGCTTGTGAGACAGAATTAAACAGAAGATAACTTCATTGTTTCTCTCTATGAATCAACAACTCTGCTACTCTCGGCAAAATAAAAACTTTTCAATTAATTTTGGATACATATTCGGAAGGAATATCCACACCTGTTCATCATCGCCATACAACATTTTTTTCCTTTTGCTCCCATATATCTATGCAAAAAGGGATTTTCCACAATGGTCAATATAAAACGAAGCAACGTAATCGACTACAAATAGACTCTCGAATGCGAATAGCTTTGAGTAACGCAATTGAAGTGAGAATAGAGAAATTAGTGGAGTGTATTCAACAGAAGTCTCATTAATTTGGTGTATTTAGTTTATAATGGTGAGTGTATATTACCAATTGTAATAAATATTATTATAAATTGTTTTCGCTTGGTTTGACTTACTTTTTACTATTTATTTTATGTTTTTGGAATTTTTTACTATTAATCTTGGAATAAGATTGTATCCTCATTTCATCGTATTTATTTTTTTGTAGAAAATTCCATTTGATTTTCACATGTTACATTTGAGTTTTTTTTTGTACGAGTAATTACAAGTATATTACCTAATGGTGGGGGAGGGGTTGGGGTGGGAGGTGCTGGCCCCGAATAAACTTTCAGATTTTAAGAGGGCCGCTCTCTCTTCCCTAAGGACATCTTTCTCTAGAACTTCTTATATTTCATAAGTTTTATTATATTTGAATTCATTAAATAGATATCACAAGTTTAAGCTAAGCCTGAAAAATGCAACTTATATGCTACTCGTCTGATTCGGCTATCTAAATACAGGCGCTGCTATAAAGTGCTGCCATCTACTAATTATAAAGCGGCCAAAATTGAAATTTAGAAATTTTTTCTACTTATTTTTTCCAGGATATAATGTCTATCAGTCTGTCAGAGTAATAAAATTATAGGAAATGATTAAGATAGATGATGGATGATTTTATTATGTTTGGCTCAACGGGTTAGTTGGAAGGAGATTCGTCGGGCTTGGATGGGAGATAATCTTCAGAGATTAGAATCTCTCTTGGCGGCGTTAAAGCCAGAAAAATGCTAATTTAAAATAAGAATTTGCACTAGGCAGTTGAAAATATGCTCTTCCGAAATATGAATTTGCCAGAGGCAATTGGAAACATGCTTTAAATAAAATAATGGCACAAGGCCCGCATTTATTGCTTCTTCGTTACAGAACGTGTATAGAAATTACTTCTTAGACACAAGTCGTTTCTACCAAATCGTTCCCAAGTGATCAGTCACCTCGGGGAGCTGTCTCATTCAATGAGTTTCAACAACTGACAACTCACACATGACAACTGAATGAGAACTCACAAATGACAAATGACAACTGAGTTCGCTTCGAGGAGCTGGCTGCTTTTATAACCCTGGCTCTAATTAGCAATTAAGCTGATTGGTTAATTATTCCCGCCTTTTAGGTGACGTATGCATAATTTTTTGCGCGCTTGCTTCTTTATAAAAGGGGCGTGTCCCTGCTGTTCACCTGTCATTTTATTGAAGGATTCTGACCGGCAAACAGCAAGCAAACGCCTTTCTCAAGGCGAAAACAAATCTTTATTTTCAAAAGCATTTTACTTTGAAAGGAGCGGAGAATAAAATCCCACATAACTAATAAACTAAAAAATATAATTGAGTTACAAATGAAACTGATCCCATGAAAAATATTATTTATAATTAAAAAGACTGATGATGAGGGCCAAGCCTTCGAAACTATAGTCTCAAACAAATAAATAATATTATACATAAATATATTTTATATATATGTGTAAATGTTTATTTGCATCAAGCAGAGGCCAGCCTCTTTGTTTCTCTCTATGTATCCAAAATTGTATCAAACTTTTTTTCTTGAAAAGTGAATTCAAACTTAAATCCATTATCAATTCAATCAGAGTCTCCTCGTGGGTTGGTGAAAAATTGGTATTATCCTAGTTATTACAGGGATCTCGAATCCACAATTTTCTGCTATCAATTTCATTATTTTAAAATATTTGTCAAATTTTTCAATTAATTTTTTTGCAACGAAATTTTCTCTGGAGAGAGACGCACTGGTAGAAATTTTAATTGAATGTAATGGAAGGCAGCCCAGAGGTAGTGAGGAAAGAAAAATTAACACATATAAAATAAAGTGTAATTTATTGGAATCCTTCCTCCTTTCCTTTCAAACCGACGTTTCGGAGGATTTTTCCCTCCTTCTTCAGGGTCTATAAACCAATATGACAAAATTATAAAAATGGGGTTGGTCATCATACATTTCAACAATAAAACAATACAATTACAAATACAATGTAAACAGCCAAATTATCAATAGAAAAAAAATATATATATATATATATATAATTTACTCACTTCAAAGGGTCAATGAATGAAACAAATAAAATGTTTCCACTTGGTGATCCATCCGAATGTCTAAAGGGCTATACGCGAAATGACGTTGGATTGTAGCTAAATGGATCACATCATTTTCTCTCTTGGTCCAGACTTAAGACTCCGCAGACTCCAATAGCGTCATCCGCAGTAGTCTCGCGATAAATATGTTTTTCAAATAAGCGTGGTCAAAACAATTCTCTTTAATATATCAATTATTCTTTGATAAATGAGAAAAATTATAAAATTTATTTAACATCATTATTTCATGTTAGAAATATGTAAGTTCATATATTATTTTCACTCAATATTTGACAAAAATTCCATTCATTTGATTCGCGATTTAATCAAATGTAGAAAACATTCGATTTATTTCTTTTTTGTGAAACCTACCTCGCATCTTGCTCAAATTTTATTATTTTTCATTTAGTTTAACCATGTTAAAGAATATTAAGATGTCAATAAATTCATCTGTCACTTACATATGTATCAATTATAAAAACTAGTAACATATTTTTTTAAATTATTTTTTTATTTGTAAAGATATAAAAACTTAAAAAATTCTAATATTTCCCCCTCTTAAGAATCGCTGCTCTAGAAGTCATATAGATAAACGAGTTGTTTATATATTATAAACTAGGGGGATTCGACGCCCGCCGAAGAGTACCGTTTTACTTTTGAAATGAACTTTAAAATGATCGCTAACTTAAACATAATTATTCCTCCGAGAAAAGATTTCGTGGGTAATTAATTATCAGCTGAATAGAAAATTAATTAAACAAAAATTTATATTTATATTTGTATAGAAGGTGCAAATTTTATATAATACCTACTCATTAACTCATTAAATTTTTTCATCTTTAGAGGTACTTAAAATTCTTTCTATTTCCATTCCAACAATTTTCCTTTTTTCAGTTTAATTAAATATATGAACATTTTAATTTATCTTTAGTCATTACGTTTTATGGCTCACTATTTGGCATCCTGGGGTGGAGTGGCTGATTATCTTCTCAAAAAGATGAGTAAATAAACAGATTTTTAAAGGAATTCTAAACTTTTCTTGAGTCCAATGCAAAAAAAAAAAAAAAACGTTCTTGAGTTCTTTGAGAGATTTAACTTTGAATTTCTCGAATCAGTAAGCCAATATATAGAAACAAAAATATTATACCTTTTAATTAACTACTTGGCTTGAAAGACAAGTTTTTTCCTTATTCCTTTTCTTAATTATACAGGGTGGGGGATAAAGATCTCCCATTTAAGATGTATAGAAAATTAAAAAATTTAACTAGAAAAAAACTGAATATAATTTTGAAAAGAATATAAAATAATTCATTTTTTAAATGTGTTTTAAACATTATATTAGACGAAAAAAAAGAAGGGGGGGGGGTCAAAAATGAAAATTCTAGCCCCTTTGACCAAACTCAATCAAATTTTGTATACATATTCTGTGGACCCCTAGAAGGCTAGAAATGCAAAAACTAACAACCCAAAATAGGGAGGAGGGTCAAAAATGAAAATCTAGTCCTTTCGACCAAACGATGTATACAAAATCTGGTTTGTTTTTGCATTTCTAGCTTTCTGGGGGTCCACAGAATATGTATACAAAATTTCGTTGAGTTTGGAGAAAGGGGCTAGAATTTCCATTTTTGACCCCTCGCCTTTTTTTCGTATGAATTATTTTATGTTCTTTTCAAAAATATATTCAGTGTTTTTCTAGTTAAATTTTTTCCTTATTATATACCTCTTTAAAATGTGGTAGAACTTTATGCCCCACCCTGTATATAAACTATTTAAAATAAATATACTTTTAAACACTAGTTTTAATTTGTTTTTAATTCAAGGGAACCGCGATCCTGTTTAGTAATCCACAGACGGAGACATTTTAACAAATCAGCTATCTCGATAAATATAATTTTTTCGATGTTCACTTATTAGAGATTTTTTGTAGACCGAAATGCCATGGTTTTGTGCACTTTTTTTAATCAAAATAGTTTCAACCGTTTTTGAGATATTTCGAAAAAAAGAAGCAAAAAAAAAAAAAAACACTTTTTTAATGCACTATTACAATACTTGACCATACTTCCCTATATGGTAGAGTAAAAATATGAAGACTGTCGCTTTTTGGCAAACAGTCCCTGATACAAGCGCAGGAAACTACTGGACCTGCTTGCTTCGCTGATAACAGGAGATGTTCTGCCAAGTTCGCCGGGTTATTTAGTTCGTTCTCCGTGTAAATTTGACACGAATCATCCAGTTTGCCTAGCGAATCAATTCTCTTCTTTCTGTGAATTAGTGCCGGAGGCAGACCGCTCAATCCTGCCCTCATCTCCTATGCAATGCTCAACAGAAACCCTACTAGTCACATTATAATCACATTTAAGACAATATTATTCATAGTTTAATTTGAGATAATTAATTACTTCTGCTATTCCAATAGTCTCCCCTTCACAATGATCTCACATTACCATCAACCCATAGACCCATTGCAACATCTAATATATTATTTATTACCCTGGGCGACTGAAGTATTGAAATAACCAAAAACTTTCGATTTCTTTGGTTGATCACATTTTAAAAATGTCTAAAAGGTGGTGATTAAAGAAAGCTTTGTATAATGACTATCGAAAAATATATAGTTTAAGAGATATTGACAAAATGTCTGTTAGTGTGTTACCAAATGTTGTGTACACTCTAGCTCAAAAACCACTTAAGATATCGAACTAAATTTTATAATTACCTATATATTATTATATTGAGGTTAAGAGTTGATAAGACTTTGGTTGAAATTAGGTGGAGTTTTTTTAAAAACTTGAAATCTTTGTCCGATGTTGACTAAATTTTATACAGTTAATCTTTTTAAGACACTGCAAAACTAAAGTAAAGAAAATTTTTTTAGAAACTTTTTAAAATATAATAGGTTTCACATAAATATTTAGAAATATTGTGAAAGCCACCTAGTATTTTCTCCTCGGAGGCCTAATAAACAAAATATAGATCGAAATAAATTGTAGCCAAAATGCTATATAGTATATTTGTTCAACCACTGACGTTTCGGATTCCCAATAGTATCTTTCTTGAGGAGCCAAAACGTCAGCGGAAGCCTGAATAAATATTACAACGAAATTTTGACTATACGTAATTTTATTTCGAGCTATATTTAAAGAATATAAAATTTAATGGTGTCTCCGTTTTCACATATAATATGTTAGTTTTTGTTTCGAGTTAGACCTCATTTTAGCCCGAGCAATCCTAGACTTAATTTCCTTACGGCTTCTTCCGTCCCATGCGATTTTACTCCCAAGATAGAGGAATTTCTTAGCTCCATTTATAATCTTGATACATTCCTGTGTCTTTTTTTGTGTTGAAATAAATCTTAGACTTGTTCTATTTCATTTTCAATTTCAAGTTTGGATGATTCCGTTTAAAGCAGTGTATCCCAAATTTTTTGTGGCATATCCACCTAAGCTTTCCTTTATTATTTATATAAATATAATTACAAAAACAAAATTTTGTTAATTAGTATTTTCTATGTTTCTACAAATATAATATTTAAGGGTATTTTATATATTACTGAAACTACTTACTATCAAATTTTGTTAACATTTATTTTTTCAAATATTTTATATTTATCTGGACGAGCCCATTTCTAAATTTCCCCCTAACAATCGAATTGCCCCCCCCCCCTGTGGGACGTGGGCCCCACTTTGGGAAACACTGGATTAAAGTGTCCTTTAAATGGTTGTTTTATTGTGTTTACTACGAAAATTATCCCATCATGAAATATACTTTTTTTGGCTCTTTCATGTAAATGTCAACTTCTAGTGTTCCGATTTCAAGCGAAAACTTGCTGTACCCTCTTTTAACCTATATCGAGCATAAGTTTCGAATTTTGTATCTCTGAGATTTATGGTTCCCAAACGCGTACGTAAACATTAACTTCCGGTACTTCTATTTTAGCCAAAATCTTGTGGTACTTCTTGTAGCCTCTAGATATCTTAAGTTTCAAATTTCAAGGCTCTGCGACTTACCGAAGACGAGATATGAACGAATAAAATATTTATTTTGCGACATGACTAATTTACACTCCCTTTCTTTATTTCAATCGGATTAAAATTTATAAAGGACTAATAACTCATGAGACTTGATAAGTTCACCAATTTTTAGCGAAATCGTTAGAGCAGTTTTCGAGAATCCGATTCTATATACTAATACAAGAATTGCTCATTTAATAATATAAAATTTCTTATCAATTATATATGGATCAGATTAAAGTCAGATTGCAGAGAGTCAGGCTTGAACTCGCGATGGCTTGATTAGAAGGGATTTACGTTATCCAATTGACCAACCTGACCCCCAAATAAACAGAAAATGTTACAATTGGAAATAAAAATGATTTTATTGAAACAAAAAAAAAAATGTTTATATTACCAACAAATCTACACATTGATTAATTTCATCTGCATTACTAACGAACAATAAAATAAATAAATATACCAACAAAATGATTTATTCGATTTAATTCTAAAAGATAATTTAATTTAATTTGTATATACAAAGTTTTGACTCTTTCTTTGCTTATGATTGATTTATTCATTATCAATTTTGCATTCCAAAAAGGTTTTATCCAAATTATTTTATACACAAAGCATATTACCAATTTTTTTTTAGACTTGAATAATTTAATTCAATTGGTAACATCTGAAAATACAATATATTAATTAAATAAATATTTTGATTTAATCTAATTCCGTTTTTGTCATAATAATTTCTGCGAACATTTTTGTCCAATTTAAACCAATATTTATTCATTTTTTTTTTAGAATTTAATTCTTGTATTAGCAATTTATTTTATACCCTTTTTAACATCCACTTTTCGCTCATATTTTTCTTCTTCTTCTTGTGGTTAGCGCTTATTTAATTCAAATTGCCCGGAGGCTTATGCATTTCTACTTGCCATTTCCATTTTCTCCCCCCCCCTCTCCCCCCATCATCCAATCATCTTTCTCTCTTTAAGATTTTAACGAATACATCTTCTCGTAGGCGATTCACGCAACAGTAATCAAAGACTCTGTATAAATCCTTAAAATCTTGTTTCTATTTCCACTTAACTATATTATATAAAAGAGAGAGAGAAAGTTTGAATCTTTTGTATATACTATATGTTTGCTATATATTCCTAAGTCCTTTGTATTATCTGAACCAAATTTTGCAGAGTTAGCGTTTAGGACTCTGGAACTATTTTTCTGCAACCCGAAATTGTGATGAAGAAAATGAAAATTCTACGCCCTTTAAAATATCTTTTTAAAACTCATCGAAAATATTGAAGTTGAAACCTCTTCTTGAGGCTTATATAATATGTAAGTGCTGTATTTTTCTCTATGCGATCCTTTTTGCATTCGATTGTATTAAAAATAAGGTGATGTGGCCATCCCTTTAATTTTACAATTTACATTCACCGAAAATTAAATGAAAAATAAAATTTATTTTTATTTTTTTTATTTTACTTAATATAACCAAATTTTTACAATTTAACCCGAAGATTTGAGTATCTTTTTTTTGAAAAATAGATGGATTCTTTTCAAAAATACAACTCACGGTATAAACCAAATATATCCAAAAAAGAATTTAAATTTTAAGGTCAAAATCAGGATTTAAGTAGAAAATATTTTCACATTGTCATACCAGAGGACTCCATCCCCTCAGGAATTTAACCCTCGAGATACTTTACCCGTTCGAGTTGAATGGAATAAAGAATTTTTAGCTTCTCTTTAATAATATTTCATGTCGGAGTGTGTTTTGTTTCGAGGGTCGAACTAACAAGCCCGACAACAGTTAGTACTCGGGTTCAACTCCTGAGGGGATGGAGCCCTCTAATATAATATGCAATGTAAAAATATTTTCTACTTAAATCTAGATTTTGACCTTAAAATTCACATTTTTCTTGAAATATTCGTATTTAAAGTTTTTAGTAAAAAAATAAAAAAAGTAGATATATCTAAATCTAAATTTCAATAAATCAAAATTTTAGTTCTCAAATTCTGATAAAAAAAATGTTACGATTCATCTGAAGATTTAGTCATTGGTTATTTCTTTTCTTGAGGTCAATTGCCTGATTGGATATAGAAAATTCGTTTTGTTGTCATAGCAATAATCGTTTATGTGGCTAGCTTGCTATAACAACAAAACGAATTATCTATATCCGATCGGGCATTTGAGAAATAGTAAATGAAATATTAATAATTAAAATGACTAATGATAAAGATCAAACCTTCGAAACTATACCTAGTCTAAAACAAATAAATTATATAATATAAGGATATTTGAGGCGTTTAAAAGCAGAGTCGACCAACCCACTTTTGATTTTTTAAGAGAAATCGAGAAAAATAGAGGTAAAGGTTCTAGGCAAAAGTGGTACAGTCGACTTTCGATAATTCGAACTCTTCAGCTGTTAACTTCGGTAAATCGAAAAAATGCTATCTATTTTGATACGCTCGATAACTCGAAATCCTTTTCGTAACAAGAGAGAGAGAACGTTCTATAATTCGAACTAGGCCACTTCCTCTCTTTTATAATTCGAATTTTTTCTAGTAATATTTAAATTAATAAAGCAAAGGGTGTGTAGTTTCACAGTGAATGAAATAAAACTCAACATATTTCGGATTATTAGTCCATCATCAGGAGTTTACAGTTTTAACGTGTAAACTCCTGATGATGGACTAATAATCCGAAATATATTGAGTTTGTATAAACCTCTTTGAGTTTTATTTCATTCACTGTGAAACTACACACCCATTATTTGATTAATTAATATTATGTTTCACCTAAAACCTACACCACTTTCTCTAAGTAAAATTAGTAATTTTAGGTTAAAAATAAAATAAAATGAGAGAGTCTTCTGTTTTTTAAATAAAATAATTTTTAATTATTTCTAGAGACTATAGTTTTTCGAAGGCATTGCCTTCATCATCAGTCTATCACAAATATTTTCAAATTAGTTACAAATTCAAGATTTATACATAGAAAATTTTGAAAAATATATAATGTCTTTTTCTTCATGTTTCTTCTGGGAGATTAGAATATAACTATTATATTATATTCTAATCTCCCAAGAGGAAACATGAAGAAAAAGACATTATATATTTTTCAAAATTTTCTATGTATAAATCTTAATTTGTAACTAATTTGAAATATTTGTGATAGACTGATGATGAAGGCAATGCCTTCGAAACTATAGTCTCTAGAAATAATTAAAAATTATTTTATTTAAAAAACAGAATGACTCTCTCATTTTATTTTATTTTTAACCTAAAATAAAAACAATTCTGTTACCATCGACAGTGAAATCTTTTATTCAACTAATAAAATTAGTAATATTTACTCCTCATTTTCGCCAAGAGAGACGCCAAGCCACATCGAAACAAAAAACTATTCTTAATTTTTTCAATAAGGTATGTTATTATCTATTGCAGATGTTAAAACATATGTAATTTTTTTGTTCCTCTTTGTCGTTTTCATTATTTTTACTTTTTTACTTGAGGCTATATATAAAATTTATGTAAGCTCATACATATTTTCAAAAATATAATAAAAACTCTTAATAATTCGAATTTTTTTCTTTCCTCTTGATAATTCAAACTTCTTGATAATTCGAAGTCTCGATAATTCGAATTTTTCTTGTTGTCCCTTGGATTTCGAATTATCGAGAGTTGATTGTACCTGTGCTGTAATCTAGAAGGACGTTTAAAAACTAACTTTGGACCACTTTGTCTATTTAGTTTTATCCGAGGGGTGAACCGCGACCTAATATGCTGTACACCTACTTCCACTTGTACTTCCAAATATTTCCAAGTACTTCCAAATATTTCCAAGTAATTCCAAAAATTTCCAAGTAATTCCAAATATTTCCAAAGTACTTCCAAATATTTCCATGTACTTCCAAATGTTTCCAAGTACTTCCAAATATTTCCAAGTACTTCCAAATATTTCCAAGTACTTCCAAATATTTCCAAGTACTTCCAAATATTTCAAAGTAATTCCAAAATATTTCCAAGTACTTCCAAATATTTCCAAGTACTTCCAAATATTTCCAAGTACTTCCAAATGTTTCCAAGTACTTCCAAATATTTCCAAGTAATTCCAAATATTTCCAAATACTTCCAAATATTTCAAAGTAATTCCAAAAATTTCCAAGTAATTCCAAATATTTCCAAGTACTTCCAAATATTTCCAAGTACTTCCAAATGTTTCCAAGTACTTCCAATATACTTCCAAAGAGGTGTACGCCTACTTCCAATCGCGATCACTCCTCGGTTTTATCTAAACCTACTTGGTTATAGGGGATTATCAGCGAAAATGAAATTTGTGGGTTGGTCCACTCTGCTTTTGAACGCCTCATTTATATTTAGCATATATATGTATGTTTATTTGCATCAAGCGGAGGAAAACCTCATTGATTTCTCTATTTGTCGATTTATAAAAAAATTCTATCAAAAAATTAGGCTAGTTACTATATAAGTTCAATATACTAACTACAGTTGCGAGTTTATTAGTGATAATCAAGTGAATTTTCTGATTGTTCGAAATTTCTTGTTTAAGTTTAAATTAAACCAAAGAATTCTCTTTCAATTTCATTAATGTGTCGCCAAGAGCGGGCTGACTTGTCGTTTATTTCGAGTATAAAAACAACATAGAATATTTTATGTCCTGGCCTCTCTATCTCAATTTGAGTATTTATGGCTTTTGATTATTCAAACTGCTTTTTTTCGTATGTTCAGATCACATTCTCTCTATGGGAAAAACTTTTTTCATTTATTTTATTCCTCAATTTAGAGATCGTCCCCTAGAAATTAATGAAAAAACTTTGTTTAAATTAATTCAATAGTATATCTGGGAGAGATTTTGTATTTTGTGCTTAAATTAATAATGAAGTAATTAATAACTTACAATTAAATATTCAAAAAAAGAGAATTTGAATTTAATAAAATCGGTAATTTTCGAAAAAAATTAAACAACTTTGCCTCAAGTTAATTTAATTCACTTAGATGTAAATAAATGTACTACTATATGGTACATGTCAATGACTTTTTTTTTTACTTTATCCAATGCGAAGCATGGGGAAAGTATTGTAATCGGTCTCGCGGCAAGCGCGACTTCAAAGGGCCCTCACGTAAAGACTACTGAACCCATGGTCTCAATTAAGGTCACAAATTGTAGTATTCAATTAGATTGAATTTTAGCACGTGACGGTTTTGCCAAAAATTACTTGGGATCTCGTCGAGAGGCCAAAAAGTGCCATTTTTTTGGAAGTGCGCGGGGATGGATGTATGTTATCGTTTTTTTCGTCCACGATTTTTTCCACACCTTTGCACCGATTGAAATGAAATTGAAAACCTACCAATATTTTAACAAAATGAAGCTGATTAGTTTTTGGTACATATCGGCCCACAATCATTAGTATTTTACAACATTATTTATTTCAGTACTTTTTTAGTTTTTTCTAAATATCTTTAAAATGACTTAACCAATTTTGATGAAATTTAATATCCTAATTAAGTACCTTGGGGACGACAAAAAAGGTTAAATAAAGTTTTAGTAAAATTATATTTTAAAGTACTTTACTCTAAAGTAAGATTTTTAAATTCTTTAAAATTTATTCATTTGATCTGTTTAATATAGGACTCATTTAACCTAACTAAGTAAGAGTGGATAGGGTTTTCTCTGTGAAATGCTAAAAATTTGGGAGGAAAGTTTATAAGTAACCATAGCAACTGCGTTCTTTTCTTATCCGTTACCTTTGCTGAAGACATAGAGGAATCGACTTAAAACCAAAAATATCAATTGATTCTCATCTAGTTTTTTTATAGAGGGAAAAATCTTGCATAGACACCCGGGATCCGGACCGGGTAGTGTCGGATTCCTAACGAATAAAAACTCTCCTCTTTTCTCCTGCCCATTGTACTGGAACCGTTTTCGCATTACTTCAGTACATGCCAATGACTTAGTTTTCTCTCAAACATCTAACCTTGACTAACTCTAGGGAATGAGTTTTATTCGGTGTAAACACATTCATTTTCACGAGGTAAAGGGAAATTGAAAAGAAAACTTTTCCCTTTGAACTCCTGAAGATGGGCTTGTAACCCGAAATGGGTGGCACCCAAAATCCCGAAACCCAAAATCCCGACAGCCAAAATCCCAACACGTGAAATTCAGGCTTAATTATGATTTTTTATTAACTTTTTGATATTTGCTCAAATATATATACTATCTATATATATTTGACTATATTAACCTAATTAAGACAAAAAGCACATATCAAATATCAAAATAATAAAGAAATAAAATAAATTTTATCAATATTTTGAATACATATTTAAAAAAATATATTTAACATGATTTACCTAATAAATAAAAAGACTACATAATTGAAATATCAAAATAACAAATGAATAAATTAAATTTTATTAAATTTGTAAAAATATAAATTTTTCCCCACTTAGAGGGTTGACAAAAGACTATAAAATTCTTAAATTAATATTATGTTTTTATGGATTTTTATTTTTATTTTTTATTTATTTATTTACAATAAATAAATTTTTATCAATCAAATATTCAAATAAAAAAAAAAAAAAAAAAATTGAGGCTAATTTGGACACCAAGACAATTTGTATAAAATATGAAATTTCTTTGGTGTTGCATTTTAAATCTTAGAAAAAGCAACTTTTATTTTATTTTCTTCCACGTTTTATTTAATTACTAATTTTATTTTCTTGGTATCTTTGAAATTAGAAAAAAAATTGGGCCGAGACCCCTTCGCCGGGTCTAAACGTGGTGAGGTTCGGTTCGGCTTGGATATATTCAGCTCGTATACCTCCAATTCGGGTTTATTTTTTAGAAAGTTCGGTTGGCGTTATATTCTCAACTACTGATAGGTTCGGTTCTAAAAAAAGTTTGTTGAGATAAGAAAAATTGCGATTTTTCAAATATCGGGATTTTGGGTTGCCGGGGTTTTGGGGTGTCGGGATTTTGGGTTTCGGGATTTTGGGGTGAACCCCCTGAACTACTATCGTCGCCTTAGAGTGTAAACCTGGCAAATCCATTTTTATCAAATATGACATATGTATTAATTCCGTTCGAAAGAAAAAGAGATGCAGCATCGTCCAAGTAAAACTGCTACTTAAAATTACGATCGTAAGTTGTAGAAAAAAATTGTGAAAAATAGTTTCATTCCATAACAACAATATTAAATTTTGTTTGTTTTTTCTCTGCCCTGTTAAATTTCCTTGTTGTGAGTTAGCAGGTTTACACTCTAAGGCGACGGTATAGAATCTTGTCTTTTATTTTTGTGAAACCTACCTAGAATTTTATATTTTAAAAATTTTCTTTACTTTATTAAAATAGGTTTCTCCAAGAACCTATACCATTCTCCCTTAACAAAACAGTCATTTTCGTTTAATCCCAATCTATATATATATATATATAAAATTCTTTGCCCGATTGAATCACTCACTCACTCACTCACTCACTCATCATCAAAACAGCCATAACCACTGGACTTAGAAACATGAAATTTGGAGACGATATTACATCTATGACATAGGGGCTCACTAAGAAAGGATTTTTTGAAATTCCTACCCTTAAGGGGTCAAAGGGGGCAAAGTGTGTTTTAACTGATTATGCGATATCTCTTAAGGACGATAAAATATCTACTTGCTTTTTACTTATAAAAATACTAAATCAAAATATCTAAAAACTAATTTCAGGATTTTTGAAATTGGACCCCTAAAGGCGTCAAAAGGGTCAAAATATGTTTGCAATGTGTTTACACTAATTATGCATTTTCAATTAAGAACGATAAGATATCTACTTGATTTTTACTTAATAAAATTCTAAATACAAATATATAAAAAGTTATTTCAGGATTTTTGAAATTCGACTCCCAACTATCCAAAATGTGAATCGGGGGCAAAAATTAAAATTCTCTCCTATCTTGATCAAATTTTGTAGAGTTATTCTTTATTACTTTAAGAGACTATTCCTGTAAAAATCAACTATCAAAATTGACTGTATGGGGGCGAAGGGGGGGGGGGACAAATTATATAAATTTTTAGCTTTTTAGTACATTTACTCTTTAGAAAACTGTGGATTATTTATTTTCAAATATCTAAAAAAAATTTCAAGATTTTTTGTAATCCAACCCTCCCCCCTCCCTTCAACTATCCAAAATGTGAGTAGGAGCAATAATTAAAACTCTCCTATCTTGATCAAATTTAGTAGAGTTATTCTTTATTACTTTAAGAAACTATTCTTGTAAAAATCAACTATCAAAATTGACTGTATGGGGGGGGGGCAAAATATATAAATTTTTAGCTTTTTAATACATTTACTCTCTAGAAAACTGAGAATTATTTATTTGCGAACTATCTAAAAAATAATTTCAACCTCCCAAAATGTGAGTGGGGGCAAAAATTTAATACTCTCTCCGATATAGATCAAATTTTGTAATGTTAGTTTTTAAGACTATATAAAATGTATGCTGTAAAAATCAATAGCCAAAATATGTGCGTGGGGGCGAAAGAGGGGGCAAAGTAGTACAAATATATATTACAGAACTAATAATCACATGCCGAGACGCTGCCCGCCAGGGCCACCTGCCCGGAGGGGCGAGCTGTAGAGGGCGTGCCAAAGGCAGCTCGTCTAATATATATCAAACCCTGATTCTTCCTCTAACAGAATGGGATTTTATGAAAAAGTGTAAACATGGTCAATTTCGTTTAATCTTGAACCTCTCAATTCCTGATTTGTCTCGGAACAGAATAAGATTTATTAGGGGTAAACATAACCGATTTTTTTTATTCCCAATTCACTTTAATCCCTGACTTGTTCAAGAAGATGAGATTTATTAGGTGTAAACATGATCAATTTCCTTTCATTCCACTTCACTCCTTGAATCGTCTCGGAATAGAATTAAATTTAAGAGTCAATTTCTTTTAATCTCAAACCACTTCAATCCCTGATTTACAGATTTTTCGTTTTAACACCGAAAAGCGTATTAGAATATCAAAAGTGGTGTAAATCTATCAAGAAACTGCATTTATCAGTTGATACTACCTTAAATAAAATAAATAATCTATTTCTATCGTTGATGCGTACAAAGCTTACGTGATGTATTGTTAATCGTTCTATTGTTTATATTTATATTTATATGTTGATATTGTTGTTAAATAAATGTTTTTAATGAGATTACGAGTTATTAATTAAAATGATCGTAATATTGGCGCCCGAACAATGTGAAAATGATAAGAAAACCTAGTAGACCACTAGCGAAGAGGAATAAGAAAAATGATTTTGCGAATATGGAAATAACGAGGGGGAGATATCGAAGATCAAGGATCATATAAAAAAAGGTGAGAATAGAGTAATGGATTTGGGAGAGGAGGTGAATAAATTAAAAATGAATTCGAAAAAAATAATAAAAAAATTAAAAGATGATTTGGAAGAGGAAAAAAACAAGAGGATAGAGTTGGAAAAAATAATAAAGAAGGAAGGAAAATTCGGAAAAGGGAAGTGATTTCGAGATTAATAGGAATATTCAACTTGAATTATCTATATCAGGGCTGTCCAAGCCACGGCCCGCGGGCAATGAATGCGGCTCGAAATAAAATTATAAACTTCCTTAAAGATTTTTTATGTATTATACTTACTGGAAAACATATCTGATACAATTTGACCTTAAGATTTTTTTTCTTTCAAAAATAAAAATAAATGGCAACGCGATTAAAAATACAAAAAATAGAAGAAAAAATAAAAACTTTTTCAAGACTCGCTACGCTTTCTAGTTAAATTGAAAAGTTTTTGTTTTGCCGAGAGTAGCAGAGTTGTTGATTCACAAAGAGAAACAAAGACGTTGTCCTCTGCTTGATGCAAATAACATCATATATATCGAGATGATGTATCTGTATATATATATATATATATATATTATTTATTTGTTTGAGACTATAGTTTCGAAGATTTGGTCTTCATCATCAGTCTTTTTTAATTATAAATGTTATTTTTCATGCAGTCAATATCGTATGGATATTGAAAATTTGATGTTCCTTCTTCACTGGTGGTCAGCTTAGAACTAAAGACATTCTTTTGATTCACATTCAAATATAACCATATGTTTCCCTTTCTCCTTGTTTTACAAAGAGATAGGCTGACAATGGAAGGGGGGGGAGGTTTGTTTTTTTATCTTTTGTTAGCAAACATCTTAAGCAAATTGCTATTTGATAATTTCAATTTGGCTGTTCAAACAAAGTTTTGAATTTTTATTGAATGATTTCAAAATTTCTAACGATTCAAATGCGCTAATTAATTTTGGGTTTCTTTCTCCTTTTATTAATTTAATTCCTGTGCCTTCTGTGATTGTTTGAATTTAAATGTTCCGCAAAAGAGTTTTCATTCTTTTTATTTTTAAAATCCCTAATATGTTCATTTAATCGAATTTTCAGATTCATCTCTGTTTTTCCTACGTAGATCGCTTCGCAATCTTTACATTTCAACCTATAAACCCCTTCTTTTTCTATATTTGTATAGTCTCAAACAAATAAATAATATATATATATATGTACAGATATATCATCTAGATATATATGTGTGTATGTTTATTTGCATCAAGCAGAGGACAACCTCTTTGTTTCTCTTTGTGTTTCTAGTTAAAGCGGCAACAAGTAATTTCTCTTGTAGATTTTTGTCTGAATTTTAAGAAAGTCCAATTGAATATTCTCTCTCTCTCTCTCTATAGTGAGTATCGTTTTGGTCCGAGTGCAAAAGGCCATTTCTAGAAATGAAGAAATTAATCTTCAATAAGCTGAAACAGGTCTATTCTTGTAAGTGGCATCCATTTACAAGCCCAGGCCTGTTTCAGGCATCCTTGCAATACACGTTGACTTGAAAGAAAGAGAGATCATTCTATTCGCACTCTTTGTAATTAATTTTATCGATCAGATTCTAATGAAAGAATCGCTCACCCGCACATTAAATAATAAAAAAGTAAAAACTATTTCAAGACTCGATACACTAGAGCTGTCCTAATAATTATTAATAAACTTAAATATAAATAGTTCATTTGTGGCATATACTATAGCATCCTCTTAAATCCTCAATAGAATAATTCAAAAATATTTTCTGTCTTTTGAACCAGATATTGCAATCTAATCAGTATACCGGGGTTCTTTCTAAAATAAGAAGAAATGGAAAAGTCCCCCAAAAGTTTTTTTAAGAATAAAGGCAGAATTTCAATTTTGAATGTGAAAAAATATATCAAGATTTTCGAAAAAATAATCACAATTTTGGCATATTTTGAATACATTTTTATTAGATATAAATGCAGACTTTCTTATTGGAACTGCAATCAGACATTGAACTGAAAGAAAAATTTAAAAATGTCTCTTTATTAGAATTAAACAAAAATTATCTACTCAGAAACAAATACTCCTGGCTTCCCAAAATTTATTCCCCTTTTAGAAATATGTATTTACATATAGGTACGAACGTGAAGCTATTTTCAAGAATTAAATTCACTAAAAGCAAAATTATAAGCTCAACCATCAGATAAAATAAGCTGACGTGTTCTGGATGTGGCCATCCACTTGACTTTACCATACAACCTGGCCCCTCACTTACATTAATATTTAATAAAATTATTTTTAATAATGTAGGGGAGGGGTTAGTTTTTGCATTTTTAGACTCCTAGGGTCACAATGATTATGTATACAAAATTTGGTTGAGTTTGGTAAATGGCCAAGATTTTTAATTTTTAACCCCCCTCCACCCCCTTAACTTTGGGTCGATATGCACCAAAATCTAATCAGCTCTTAATCTCAATGGACCAAAACTACCTGTGAAATTCGGTTCCGATATTCAAACTAGTTTTTGAGCTAGCTCGTCCACAAAAATTTGGTAACGCACAGACTAACTAACAACCAGACAACCAGACAGACAGACTAACAGACATTTTGACAAACAATTATTATCTAAAAAAATATAATTTTTTCGATGTTCACTTATTAGAGCTTATTTGTAGAGCAAAAATACCATGGTTTGGCTCAATTTTGTAATCAAAATAGTTTCAGCCGTTTTTGAGATATTTCGAAAAAAAGAAGGAAAAACACTTTTTTCATGCACGATTACAATACTTGACCATACCCTGTATGGTAAAGTAAAAAATAATGAAGTTTCAAATATTTAAAAACTATTTTTCGTCTCATATTTCCATTTACTAAAATACTCGTATTTATTAGTTCAGTAATTAAAATTTTTTAAGTGCTAATTAATTTAAAAACAAAATCCTGAAGGAAAAGAACTCAAAGATTGTTATGCTATGCCATTTTTGTTTATTTGTCATGGTGAATATCATTATTCTACATTATTAACTTTCTTTTTTGATTAACAAATATCAATAGAATTAGTATATATTTGCGGCTCGAGACAATTTTATTTCTTCAAATGTTACTTAAACTCCAAAAGGTCCATAGTGTCCATACTCCTGATCTATATAATTGTGTGTTGTTTCTATTTTTACAGTATCTAGTCCAAGTCGCATTGCTTGCAATGTATTAAAATTAAGTGGTAATAGTTTAAGTAAATTGCAGAGATTACAACGCGTTATCTCCACTAAAATTATAACACCTTCAACCCCTAAGTTATATCTGTTGCAGAGTACCAACAAGCTGGCCAAATTAAGAATATTCAACAATAACAATATGTTTATTTAGCATTAGATTCTCTATAAAGATAAATATTTGCATATTACTCAATTTGTGTTCAATAGATGATGTTCAAATATATTAAATTGATTCTCTATATACATTAGGTATATGGTCTATAGTATTTATTATTGTATACCAAGTGTCGCAGCTTTCGAAACGCAGGTAAATGTCAAATAGAGACATACGTCATAGTCTCTGGATAAGGGAAACAGCGCCAAGTCAAATTGTAATGAATTAGTTAGATAGGATCAATACAATATATATTAGAGACAAGCCCGTATTCAAATGGTGGCTTTGTGGGTTGACACCTTTCCAGCAAACTCCAGCTATTTGGCAAAGAGTTAAAATTATTAATTCAAAAAAGAAATTCACCATTATTATGGATTTAGAATTTAAATTCTTTGTAACAGTCAAAAAGCTAGGTTGGGTTAATAAAAAATTAAATGGAAAATTGAAAAATTAATCGATAGTTAAAACAGGAATAGCAGGAATTGGACAATACACAAAAAGTTTTTATTAAATAGGCCAGACGTTTCGTCGATTTATTTCGACTTCCTCAGTGGCCCATCTTATCACTCTTTGTCAAAAGACAATTCCACTATGCGACGAAACATCCTTAATCTTTTTATTTATTATATATCTACAATACATTCTTGGCCTCAATTACTCAACAATCTTGAACTTTTTCCTCCTTTTAACAATTAAAACATCAAAAATTCATAAAAAAAATTTTCTTTTGTTATTTTTTGAACAGACAAAGTCATTTGCCAAAAGCAATTTGAGCCGCGAAATTTAAATAATGTAATCAATAGTTTCATATGTTAATTCTACATATTTAGAAAATTATTTTATTATTTTGAAAAGAAAAAATGAATTGAGCACCCGGCGAGATTCGAACCTGCGTCTCTCTCTCCTTTAGCCGAAGATACAAAACACGGGTTCGAATCACGTCGAGTGCTCAATTCATTTTTTTCATATTAAAAAAATAATCAAATAATAATTGAAAGTAATGGAAGGCAGCCCAGGGGTAGTGAGTGAGGAAGAAAAAAATTAACACATATAAAATAAGGTGTAATTTATCGGGAATCCTTCCTCCTTTCCTTTCAAACCAGGAGGTTAGGATTCCACAAATTTCACTTATTTGGTATGTGTTAATTTTTTCTTTCCTCAATACCCCTGGGCTGCCTTCCATTACCTTCAATTAAAAATTTCTACCAGTCCGTCTCTCTCCAGAGAAAATTTCGTTGCAAAAAAATAACCAAATAATTTTCTAAATATGTAGAATTAACATAAAAAATTATTCATTAGATTATTTAACTTTCGCGGCTCAAATTGCTTTAAGAAAAATTAAAATTAACGTTTAAAAGTTAATTTGTCTAAGAGATATTTACTGTTTACAAATAACATAATAAATTTTTGTATGAATTTTTGATGTTTTTCTGACAAAGTTTGGCGGTGGACACTTTTAAATAACCCGGTAAAAAAATGATTATAGTTTTATTTCTGTTCTTAAAAATCGGCTTACCACCTGAGATTCATAATGAAAGAGTTTTTTCATCCCTTTTACTCTAAGAATTGGAAAAAATATCACCATTCATTAATTTTGAATTTTACTATTGAAAAAAATAAAATAAAATCGAAAAAAGAGGTTTTTTTGAAAATCTCGAAAATCGTTTGAGATAAAGAGCTAAAGATTTAGCTGAATAATTACTTTACCATACAGGGTAGTGGTCAAGTATTGTAATCGTGCATGAAAAAGTGGTTTTTTCCTTCTTTTTTTCAAAATATCTAAAAAACGGCTGAAACTATTTTGATTAAAAAAAATTGAGCGAAACCATGGCATTTCGGTCTACAAAAAAAGCTCAAATAAGTGAACATCGAAAAAATTATATTTTTCGAGATAATAGTTGTTTTGTCAAAATGTCTGTTGGTTGGTTAGTCTGTGCGTTACCATTTTTGTTGGACGAGCTTGCTCAAAACCTAGTGTGAATATCGAAACCAAATTTCACACGTAGTTTTGGTCCATTGAGATTAAGAGCTGATTAGATTTTCTTGGCCATTTACCAAACTCAACCAAATTTTGTATACATAACCAGTGGGTCCCCAGAAGTCTAAAAATGCAAAAACTAACCGCCCGAAATGGCTGGGGGGGGGGGGGCAAAAAATGAAAATCTTTGCCATTTACCAAACTCAACCAAATTTTGTATACATAATCACTGGGTCCCACCAGTCTAAAAATCCAAAAACTAACCCCCCCCTACATACGATTATAAATAATTTTATTATTAATATTAAATATAAGTGAGGGGCCAGGTTGTATGGTAAAATCAAGTGGATGGCCACATCAGAACACGTCAGCTTATTTTTATTTAATCGTCAAATCGATCCCCCTAAGCGCAAATCGAAAAAAGCAGCGGGGACAGATTTCCCATACAAACCCGCCTATATTCTTTTGAGTAAAATACGTATATTTATATATATTTTTTTAATTCTAATCCAATTTTTAATTAATTAATTTGAATTTTAGATTTCTATGAAAGTTAAAGTCAAATATTGAGCACCAGTCATGTTATATTTTTGATAAATAATTAAATATAGATAAAAAATGATTTTGATTCTCTATCACAAAGGCATGTCAGTCAATCTTTTTAAGCCATGTGTCACAGAATAATGAGTCAGAGAATTTAGTTATATAGAATCAGTCGAAATTATTAATGGTATGTTTTAATTTTTAATCGTTTGACGTAGGGGATGATGACAATTATTTTAATGCCTTTGCTATAATGCAGCCGGAATTCTATTACGCCTCATTATTTATAAATGAACAAACTGTTTTATTTGTAGTTAATGAGCCGATATAAATGTTCATGATATGTCACAAACCAATCCATCCATTCCGCTTTGGGGTTTAAATTAATATTGAAATTAAAATAAAGAGAAACCACATATTTAAATAAAATCAAAATCCATTTAGAAGTTAATTTTATTTGATAACTATTTTACATTATCAATAGAGAGCGCAAAAAAGGCTCTAAAAAGGCTTTATTATTTTTAATAAATAGTCTCTGAATAGCCTTTGTCATGAAAATAGTATCAATACTTTCACAAATTTTACTTATGTTGACAATATATAAGTAATTTTTATAGGATCTATCTATCTTAGAATAGGAGAAATATACTATATATCTTAGAATGGATAGAAATATAATATAAATGAATGATTTTTATAAAATATATAATTTAATAAGCTGACGTGTTCTGATGTGGCCACCCACTTGACTTTACCATACAACCTGACCCCTCACTTATATTTAATATTTAATTGAATTATTTATAATCATGAAGGGGAGGGGGCTAATTTTCGTATTTTTAGACTTCTGGGGTCCCCACTGATTATGTATACAAAATTTGGTTGAGGTTTGGTCAAATGGCCTAGATTTTTAATTTTTAACCCCCCCCCTATTTTGGGCGGTTAGTTTTTCCATTTTTAGTCTTCTTAGGTCCCACTTATTATGTATACAAAATTTGGATGAGTTTGGTCAAATGGCCTAGATATTAATTTTGGGTCGATATGCACCAAAATCTAATCAGCTCTTAATCTCAATGGACCAAAACTACTTGTGAAATTTGGTTTCGATATTCACACTAGTTTTTGAGCTAGCTCGTCCACAAAATTTGGTAACGCACAGACTAACTAACTAACAGACATTTTGACAAACATTTATTATCTCGAAAAATATAATTTTTTCGATGTTCACTTATTAGGGCTTTTTTGTAGAGGGAAATGCCATAGTTTAGCTCAATTTTTTTAATCGAAAAGTTTCAGCCGTTTTTGAGATATTTCGAAAGAAAAGAAGGAAAAAAACACCTTTTTTCATGCCCAATTACAATACTTGACTATACCTTGTAAGGTAAATTAAAAAATAAAATAACTTTTCACATAATTTCAATTCAAAGAATTGGTTCACTTTCTTTGTTTTATGTAAAATCTCTACAAATCCGATGCGGATAATCCGGAGGTCCGGATAAACGAGGTTTTACTGTAAATATATTTTGTAAAAGTGAGATGAATCTCACGAGCTGGAAAAATGTTTAATGCGGGCCGCGGGTTGGCCACCCCTGATATAGAATTTCAATTCCAAATGAGTGTGTTGATGCGTAGCTATATATGTTTCTTTTCTGTTAATAAATAACTCTTGTTCTCATTTCTTGTGGTTGTCCGAAGCTTAAGAAAATAAATCCCTAAGTGAAATATTTAATAGCGAATGCATCGGTTGGCCCTTGAGGCCGAATCTCGGGCAAGACAAGTGACCTCCGTGACCTTTCCAGCGTGTATTGTATGTGCCACCCTCTACTCTGCTCTACTACACCCTCGCTCCCTTCTCTACCCCATATACCTACCCCTACAACCCTACAACCCTACAACAACAAGCAAACCTCTTTGTCACTGTTTGCTTTGAATCAATGCCGGGCTCTAAACTCCCGGTTTCCATTTGCATTGGCCAAAATTCAAAACATCCTTCATTTCATTCTATAAAAGGGATTTAGTACATTATTTAATTACACCCAATTAAAAGCAAGCAGTAGATTACTCCGTTTATTTCAAATTAAGAAATACACACTCTACTAGTAAATATAAATAAAATGACCTCTGATAATAAATAAATAATAGAGACAAATCCAGAAACACTCTTATTTTATATAAATACAAAGATGTAATTGTTGTAAGGACAAGAGAGGTGTGAAATAATTAGAACCTGCATGAAATCAACTCAACATGAGATTTATTTTTAATTTTTTTCGCTTTATATCAAAACAAATACCGTATTTGGCCTCTCTAAATACTTTTATATTAAAATCGATAAAAATATCTTGAGAATTAATAGTTTATTTTTCTATGAAATTCAAGAATTCGGGGGGACCTTTTGTATACATTTCAGATTTTTTCGAGGGTGACAAAGTTAAATTTTTTCGCTTTTTATCAAAACAAATAGCGTATTTGGTCTCTCTAAATACTCTTATATTAGAATCGATAAAAATATCTTGGGAATTAATAGATAGTTAATAGATACAGAGAAGGGGCTTTTGGAAAATCGCCCCCTCCTCACCTCCTTGTCTCGTCATAAATCGTACTTGTCTAGGGCCGAATTTTTGATCACATTAACATCTTTTTTGGTGGCTTGCAAGTGTAAATAATAAAATGTAAGATCTTTTTGGGTCACACTGGGCTCTGGGTCACACTAAGAGTCGCCTGTGTGCAAAAGAAATTAAGTGCATTTTTCAATTATAGAAAATTTATAAATTAAACAAAATAATTAATTTCAATTCAAAAATATTTATTTAGATGCTAAATCTTATCTTTGTATTTATTTATTAATTTTCATTATATCGGATGTTTCATGATACCTTAGCATTAACACATCAAAAGTATAGAAATTATTGTGGTGACCCCCCCCTCTCTCTCTCTCTCTCTCTCTCACTCGACGGGTCTGGCTACTGCCGACCGGGAAAAGCCGTTTTTTGATCGGGAAAACCTGAAATGCCGGAAATTTGAAAATCATGTTTGTGTGGCCACCCTTTATTCGTTGAGATGTCCTTAATTTTTACCAACGATGAAAATTTGTTGTATAGTAGGCGAGAATTTAACTAAACTTACTCGACTGGTAGTTGATCGTTACGTTGTTAAAAAGTACAATAAGAAAGTTTTTTAGAGTAGACTTATTTCTTTCCAACGTTTTGGAAAATTATTCACAGGTTTAGGATCACAATACAATTGAAATGCAAATTCTGACCAGAGCGGGATTCGATCCCGAGCCTATTCGCTTCGAAGTTAAGCGCTCTAACATCTACGTAAACTAACTATAATATGATAAATAATCGAAAGGAAACTTATTATGGATTCTCTTTAATCATATAGTACAGGGGTGTCCAACCTTTTGGCTTACACGGGCCATATTTGAAGAAAAAAATTGTCTGGTGGTTTAGATTGATAATTTATTTAATGAAAGGTCACGAATATAATAATCCCTGACTATTCATTATCTCTAGGCATGTAAGAACGCGCAAAGATCTAAAAGACAAGTCCTGACAAGTTTTAGTCTAGAAGAGAAATAATCAATTAATTGTGATTGTTCTAGAAAACCCCAATTCCTTGTCTCCTTGTACTAGAATGATATAACTATAGACTTGGTTGGTGTCGTAGCAGATCAATTAATGCAATAATAAATATTTTAGAAAATACATACTGCCTGCGGGCCACGGCATGGCCAGCCCTGATATAGAATATATTTTTACTTTACCATACAGGGTATGCTCAAGCATTGTAATCGTGCATGAAAAAGGTGTTTTTTTCCCTTCTTTTTTTTCGAAATATCTCAAAAACGGCTGAAACTATTTTGATTAAAAAATTTAGCGAAACCATTGGATTTCGCTCTACAAAAAAGCTCTAAAAAATGAACATCGAAAAAATTATATTTTTAGAGATAATAATTGTTTTGTCAAAATGTCTCTTAGTTAGTCTGTCTGTCCGGATGTCTGGTTGGGTGTCGTCCGTTAGTATGTGCGTTACCAAATTGTGGACGAGCTAGCTCAAAAACTGTTTGAATATCGAAACCAAATTTCACACATAGTTTTGGTCTATTGAGATTAAGGGCTGATTAGATTTTGGTGCATATCGACCCCAAATTAAAGGGGGCGGAGGGGGGGGGGGGTTAAAAATTAAAAATCTATGCCGTTTGAGCAAACTCAACGAAATTTTGTATACAGAAGTCTAAAAATGCAAAAACTAACCTCCCAAAATGAGGGGGGGGGGGTTAGGGTCAAAAAATGAAAATCTAGGCTCTTGTACCAAACTTAACCAAATTTTGTACACATAATCAGAGGGCCCCCAGGAGTCTAAAAATGCAAAAACTAATCCCCCTACATGAATATAAATAAATTTATTAAATATAAGTGAGGGGCCAAGTTGTATGGTAAAGTCAAGTGGATGGCCACATCAGAACACGTCTGCTTATTTTGTTTATGATATATCTATTTTATTTTAAATAGATTTATTAAAAAGAACATAGTTGTAAATATGGACATGGGTAGGGAGTATTTATTTATTGCTTGATGCTCAAATAATTGTAAAATAAAAAATTAATATGTAAATTTTAATTTGGAAATAAAAACATTTTGTTTAAATTAATATATATTTATTCATAAATCAAATTAAATTAAACTATTAACTTTACATAGGAAACAAAATGATGACAATTAAACTAGAACATCGGAAACGTTTGAATTTGCTTTTTCTTTACTTTTAATTGATCTATTGATCTATTTAGAAATTTAGCACATTCCTGTTTACTAGCTATTTACATATGTTAGTGTAAACCTAGTAATTGAAAAAAAACAAACATTAACAAATTGTGACTCAATTTGCCCTTAACCAACATTTACAAAGGTATCTAAATAAAACAAACACATTTTGTTGGGTCAAAACTTTAAGTTGTTAAGGATCAAATTCGAGTTAAATAAACTTGCTTCCTTCTCTCTATGGAACAAAAGCTGGTATTTGCTTGTAATATTTGACACTGTTGAAGACATATCTCATTCGTTTCTATCAATATAAATATAATATTCAAAAATATGAATTTTATATTTAAATTAGTAGGAGAAGTTCTTAGGGTTGTACAAAAAGCAAATAAAAGGCATTAATTAACCATTGTATTTTTCGACAATATCTTTAATAATTCTCAAGTACTTAGTCGCAAATGTCAAAGGCTCACAATCATTGTGATTACGAACGAGCTATTACAATACAAAATGTTGACTAAATTATAAAGTTAACTATAGAGGCCCACAAATCTATTCATTGGTAAAAAATCTACTTTTTTGAGATTTTTTTAGCTTATAACTCCAAAACTATCAACTTTTCGTAAAAACCTTCTTATTCAAAATGAAAGTTCATAAAATTTCCTACAAATTCCATTATTTAGGCTTTTTCTCCGTCATTGAAAATGCTGGATATCCATAAATCTAAAAGTTTGATCAAAAACGTGGTCCAAGTAAACGTTCAAGTCAATAAAATTTCGTAGAGAATTATACAGACATCAAGTTTTTAGCTAGAGTGGTTTTCATTTTATGAAGGAAAAACTGCCGTGCTTTGCAAAAAATTACAGTTTTTCAAAACTTCAAGCCTTATTGCGGCTTACGGGTTTATTATATATTTTAATTTTATATATTTTAATTTTATATATATATATATATATTATTTATTATGTAATTAAGATTAAACTTTGTTTAAATTGTATCAAATTTAATCTAGTTTAAAAATGTATAGAGTGGTCGAAACCGTGCTCTTTCATGGTCAAAATGGGAAAAATCAAAAAAAGTGTGAGTTTTTAGAATTCGCGGAAACCTAAAAAATACGCCAATTTTCAACTAGCGCTTGAGCCCGAATGGTTGGTCGGAGAAAAAACCTAAATAATGAACTTGGTAGGAAATTTTATGAACTTTTATTTTGTATAAGAACGTTATTTACGAAAAGTTGACAGTTTTCGAGTTATAAGCAAAAAACCGCCAAAAAAAAATTAGAATTTTTACATTTTTTTGCATTTTTGACAATAGTCCGAAATAAAATTTTGTTAGCAAACCTGAGATTCGGATTCAGCAGACCCAAAAACATAAAATGTGGAAGAAATTATATCTACCCCAAAACTTTCCGGGTAAAAACACAATTTAACTGGTCTGTTTGATTTAATATTATAAAAAAAATTCCCACTAAATATTTTGCTTTTTGGATTGAGTCCCATCATGAAATCTTTCTAGCTACGCCACTGTTAGGAGCCCACTGATTATGTATACAAAATTTGGCTGAGTTGTTTCCAAGGGCCTAGATTTTCATTTTTCGACCCTACACACCGCCTCCCCCATTTGGGGGATTTGTTTTGCATTTTTAGTCTTTTAGTATATATTCAAAATTAGGTTGAGTTCAAGGACCTAGATTTGCTTTTTTTGACCCCCAATTTTGGGTGATTAGTTTTTGTTCTTCCGACTCTCTCCCCCTAAATGATTATAAATGATTTTATTAAATCTACTCTTATTAAACGAGCAAAAATTATATATTTATTTGTATATTTATTTGTATATATATTTGTTTATATATTTGGTTATATTTTGAAAACGACTCTACCGATTTTGATGAAATTCACGGGTTAGGGGGTTTTTGGGGTGGCAATTCGATCTGTCACGGTCTCATCTTCGACAAAATTGTTTTTGATGGGTTTTTTCGTAATCAAATTAATTATTCTCAGGTAGACAAATCCCATTCTTAGGGTTTTAAAAAAAGGTTACTCTTTTCCTTTTGTGCTCAGGCAGACAATGGGTTGTTTCTTTCATTGTTCTAAAAGGCCTTGAAGAAGTATTGTGATTGTGGATTTTAACATATTTTGTTTTCCATAAACGTTAGAAATATTAATAAACGTTTTATAATTGTTTTTATAAAGAACTTTATATATTTAATAGAATAAAAAATAATCAAGAATTTATTTAAAAATATATTTCGCATAAGCAGGTCTCAATTTTCTGAAAAAAAAAACAACACATTTTGATAGGTTTTATTTATTAACAATTGGATGAATAAAAATGAATCATATGGTTGAATCAAAACAGGTGCAGGAGGTGGGGTGCAGTGTTGGGGGATCCGGGGGTAGGGCGAGGTTTCAGGGGTGGGTCAGCGGGGGTGGGGGGGTACAGTGGGCGAATATTATATATATTTGTATTTTTTAATTTGAAAACGGCTCTCAAATAAAAATCGACCTTTTTTATCAGAATTTTAAATTAAAAATAATATTAAAATAAAGGTTTTAACTGAAGGAAGAAGTTACCGAGCATCGCTCGCTGCCTTCAGGTACTATTAATTATAAGAGAGGGGCTAGGATTATGGTAAACTGTAGATGGCCACATCAGTTTATTTTATTTTGAGCTTATGATTGTATTTATTAATCACTAAATTTAACGAAATTTCGGAGGATAAAAATTGAACCTGAAATATACCTAATTGTATAATAACAACATTGAAGTAAGTGCATTTGTATGTATTCCCATAATTCGCTGTCAGTGTCAGTCTTCAAGGGGATTACGGAGCAGAAACTAAACCTCCTGAAAATTATTTTCATATAGACTCTCTCTCTTTCTCTCTCCTCGGGCGTTCTATTGTGGAGTTTATATCATTTTTCATGTTAAGTTGGAACCATTTATCTGCTGTCGCAAAACAATGACGTGGAAACAGTTAAAAAAATAAATTGATGGTTAAAATGTTTATTTTTTGTATTAGTGAAATTTTTCAGGTTCTTACAAGATATCAAGTGACATGTACATTCGAGGGATCATACGTTCCAATTGTTCAATGTGGGAGATATTAATCCCAGAATATACCAAAAGAGTAATATAGTCCAGGCAAATTACGATTTTAAGAGGAAATAATTCCCGGTAATGATTTTATTGCTGGAATAACTTTATTGGTACTCAATATTACTACCCTAATGTTTTCCTCCAAATCTGTATTGTGGAAATTTTTCTACGCACCTCAAAATGAGAAAATTTCGGAGTTTTTTCAGCATTTCATGAATAACTCTAAAACGGACTTATCAAATCAAAAAGATATCAATTAGATAAATTAGAGCTCTTTAAATTATGCGTAAAATGAGAAAAATTTCATCTATTTGGGTTTATAATTAGTATAGATTGTGGTATTGGTGCAAGGTGAAACATCTTTAATAAAGATAAGAGTAAATAAATATTATATTTAATATTGATTTACTATGAGTTAAGGATACTAGGTCACTTATTTCACATTAAAATTATTTCCCTCTGTTCAATAAACACATATATAACCTGTTATTCAATAAGTTGAATTAGTTACTTTCTGTACTTCCTGAAGATGGGTTGATAGCCCGAAATATATATATATTGAAAAAGAAAAAAAAATATTTCTTTTAATTTTTTAATTTTAATGTGAAATAAGTGACCTAGTATCCTTAACTCATAGTAAATCAATATTAAATATAATATTTATTTACTCTTATCTTTATTTGGGTTTAGTAGAACCGGTACTAGCGGCTCCGGGATCTCTTTTGAATATCCCTAAAAACTCGTACTTTTTTCTATTTTTCCCCATTTTAACCATGAAGGAACCAGTTTTCGACAAAGACAACTCTATAAAACTAGATTAAATTTGTTACAATTTAATAAAGTTGCATTCTAATTGAATGAGGTTGAAGTTTTGAAAAAATGCAATTTTTCCTTCATAAAATGAAAAGCACTCATTCTAGAAACTTGATTCCTTTCTCATTCTCTAGTAAGTTGTGTTCACTTGAAAGTTTACTTGGACCAATTTTTTGATAAAACTCTTTGATTTATAGATATCCAGCGTTTTCAATGATTCTTTTGAGGATTCGTATCATATCCTGTCCGGAAAATTTTGGATATTTATAAATCTAAGAGTTTTATCAAAAAAGTGGTCCAAGTAAACGTTCAAGTCAATAAAAGTTACTAGAGAATGAGATAGGAATCAAATTTCTAGGATGAGTGGTTTACATTTTATGAAGGGAAAACTACGATTTTTGCAAAAAATTTGATTTTTTCAAAACTTCAACCTCATGTTATCATTATCCAATTAGAATGAAACTTTATTTAAATTGTAGTAAATTTAGTTTATTTTTAAAAAGTATAGTCGTCTTTGTCGAAAACGTGCTCCTTCATGGTCAAAATGTGGAAAAATCGAACAAAGTTTTAGGGATATTAAAAGTGATTCCGAGGGCTGTTTTTTGACAAGCCCTAATACCAATTCTACTGAACCCAAATAGATGACATTTTTATAATTTTACGCGTAATTTAAAGAGCTTTAATTCATATAATAAATATCTTTTGATTTGATAAGCCGTTTAAGAGTTATTCAAGAAAAACTGAAAAAACTCCGAAATTTTCTTGAGGCGCGTAGAAAATTTTCACATCACAGATTTAGGGTAGTAATATTGGAGTAACAATAAAGGTATTCCAGCAATAAAATCCTTACCGGGAATTATTTCCTGTTTATGCCATTTTTCACCTAATTTGCCTGGACTAATAATAAACTTTAAAATAAATAATGTTAAATTTAATTTTTTAGCTTTTAAAAGACCAATTGCATGTATTAATTTAATTATTTATTGATTTATAATTAAATTCAAAATTTGTTTGAATATATGTTTTTGTATTCATATTAAATTTTCTTTTGATTTTCATTAAATGTACATCTTAGATTTTAAGTACATATAAAAATAACTGAAAATGAATAAATTTAAAAAATTGAATTAATATGAAATCTAGAATGTATCATACTTGATGTTTTATAAAATTAAGTTAAAATGCCAAACCATTTTCATATAAATTAAAATTTTAATCGAGAGGAGTTAGAGAAAAAAGTTTGTTTGAATTTTATTCCTTTAAAAGCAATAAAAATTTGATTGTCTTGAAATTAGTCAGCCGACAGGTTCAATATTATATTTTTGAAACATTTTGCATTAAATAGAGAGAGAGAAATTGAAAAAACAACACATTGGTCGGTCAGCTGCGAAACTCCCACCATTTATATCTATTGGACGATATTTTTTAAACGATAAATAATTCACTTTTTAAAATCCATTTTGTCAATAGTAACGGGCAACAAAAAAAAGTGTTACAATTTGAATAGAAAACATTAATAAACATTGACAGAAAGAAGCATGAAGTTCAAATGGGAATTTAATAATAAAATTATTCTCATTCTGTTTTTCATAAGCGGCTTTTCTCCATTGGAAAAATGTTAAAAGTATTATAATAAAAAAGTTTTAAAGTATATAAATAAATAAGTCCATCTTTATTTATTTTTTAAATAAAATAAAAAATAAATATAGCTATGTTGAAAATATATAATTTGATAAAAGACTAGTATATAGTGTTCAATATAAAAGAACATAAACGGAGATTATTATATTTATAGAAACGTGTCTTTCTATATATTTTTATTAAATGGCGAAGAGGATAAAAGACATCATTTGAATTGCACGGTATTGGTTTCCAGATGAATAAATAAAGAAATCTCTTTTTGTAAACTAAAAAAGAAAAACAAGAATTTGTACAAATTGTTTTTTATTTTTGGGATATATTATCATTTAATTTATAATTAGATTATTAGACACGGGAGGCGGGGGGATTATTAAAAGGTTAATCCACCGAAGCTTAAAAAATTATATAATTCAAACATTTTTGCTATCTACAAAAATCCAAGCGCCGCCTGCAGGGTGGTAGGATATGCATTCGAATAGAGCGCTCTGAGAGACGTGCTGCATCCGCAGAGGCAGATGTTAAAAATTTTCATATTTGAAAATGAATAAAATTTTTAAATTTTATTTTTATTATATTTTTTATTAATAAATATATTTTTATTAAATTTTTTATTAATAAATATATTTTTATTAAATTTTTTATTAATAAATATATTTTTATTATATTTTAAAGTGAAGATGGAATTTTTTCGAGGTGTTGTGGAAAATTGTAATTACTTGTTGACCAGTAATAAAATAACAGTTTGATGTGTGAGAAGGTATCGCGACATTTCATCCCCCGACAAAATATCCCCGACAAAATATACAAAGGACAAAATATCCTAAGGATAAACTATCCCCCGGCATAATATCTTCTGACAAAATATTCCCCAGTATAAGGGAGAATACAAAAGAGACACACTGTCCGACGATTGGCTGTTCGGTTTTCAATGTGTGTTTGATTAGGAAAAAACGGGAGCCCCAAACACACCCCGCCCGACGATTGGCTGGTTCGGTTTTCAATTTGTGTTTGATTAGAAAAGAAAATGGGATCCCGAAACACATCCCGCCCGGAGGTTCGGTTAATATATATTCTGACGCCAACCGAACCGTCTAAAAACCAGCCCGAAAAGGAGCTATACGAACCCAACCGAGCCGAACTGAATATATATTAACCGAACCGGAGTCGATTTGCATTACTCATAAGATTCACGCGGGGAAGGGTTATTTTGTCTGAAGGATATTTTGTCGGGGGATGAAATGTCGGGGAATCGTGTGAGAAACCAAACTTTAATCTGTAATGGTGTTGGTGTACAAAAATATATTTATTAAGATTGGAGTAATTTGATAAGTGAAATTGATTGGATATCGATGAGGCAGTCCAAAAAAGAAGAAGATAATTTACACTATCTTTTTATTCATAAAACCGACGTTTCGGAGGCTATTCCCTCCTTCTTCATGGTTTTGAAGGGTCAGTGAAGGAAGTCCAATGCGACATTCCCCTCTGTCTTCTCTTTCAGTGGCAGTAACAATAATATATTGTATTTCATTCTCAGCAATGATTACTACATTATAATTCTGCTGAGAATGAAATACAATATATTATTGTTACTGCCACTGAAAGAGGAGACAGAGGGGAATGTCGCATTGATTTCCTTCACTGACTTTTCAAAACCATGAAGAAGGAGGGAATAGCCTCCGAAACGTCGGTTTTATGAATAAAAAGATAGTGTAAATTATCTTCTTCTTTTTTGGACTTGCCTCATCGATATCCAATCAATATATTTATTGTTTCTGGCTAGACCCATCCTCTTTTGAATTTTAGATATTTTTTAGAGTTTAAAATGTAATTTTAGATATTTTTTAGAGATTAAAATGTAATTTTAGATATTGAACTCTAAAAAATATCCAAAATTCAAAAAGGTGTCGGGATTGGTTCCCGGATAAATTTTTGAGATAATTGAAAAAATAAAAATACAGCAAACACAATACAGTTGTTTTTCAAAATGTTGCAATGGTCCTGCGGGTTGAACAGGAATTTATTTGAATAATTAATTAACGTTTTATTTTTATTTAGAATTAAGTCTAATTAAGGCAATCTATTAGTCAACGAACAAGGGAAACTGATGAGTTATGGGAAAGCTGGGCAAATGACCAGTGATTAATAATAGAAGAGCATTGACTGCCGAGAGGCGAGCGAGTGTACACAAACTGCTATTGGAGTCGAAGAGAAGACATACAAATACCTATACCTATACTCAAGTTCCGCAGTGATTGACTGCCGAGAGGCGAGCGAGTGAACATACACTGCTATTGGAGTTGAAAGGAGTGCATAGGAGAGCTCAACTGTTTCTTACATATACACATATACCACTGCTATTGGAGTTGGACAGGATACATACACATACATACATACCTATACCTACGGCGGAGTGACACACACACCTACGCGCTGATTCATCTATTACAAGGAACATACAACGAGCCCACACACACACCTGAGGCTCCTCTTCAGGTCTTCGCTTGCAATACAGATATCATAGCTGGATACCAATACCAGAGTTCATTGTACAGTCAGCTCAATAAAACTATCTCATTGTCTCTCGTAACCGCTGGTCTGTATATCATTATTTATAGCATTAGTACCAGGAAGCCCATTTCCCTACATCCTTCACTCATCACCTAAATTTTCATTCTCCATTTTAGGGACGCGCCACTTGGATCAGACACTGAGGGACACACCCACCCCATCAACAAAAAATAGCGAAGCAGATTAAATTGAAATTAACGTAATAAAATAAAGCCCAATTTCCCTAGTACATGAGTTACATTGCCCCCCCCCCCTTGCCCCTTGATAACCCCCCACCCCCTCGTGATGTATTCAAATACCATCGTCCGGCCTCATATTACATTGATTGTAGTCTCGTGACAATATTTCCATGAACACTCCACCATTATTCAGAACAACTCTCAATATTTTTTTAAAAAACTTTTTAAAAATAATAACAAAATAAAAAATTATACTCACAACAAAAATTCTGTACACTCTATGTGTTGAAGAAAGGCGTCTAGCCAGAAACAAAAATATATTTTTGTACACCAACCCCACTACAGATTAAAGTCTGGTTTCTCATGCTGATGCACTGCCGTGTGTCTAGATTTTTAAATTTATGTCTACCTGTACCTCTATAAAATATAAAAAAGCGGATTGCGGCTCTCTTTGACCTCATATATGCCCACCCCTGGTCTAGTTTATTTCAAATTATTATTATATATTTAAAGATACCTACTAGTTCATTATGATTAAAAAATAATTTTTTCAACCAATTATCTAAAGTAAATATTACGAAAAAAACATATATAATTAAACTTCAACATCATCCACCATATAAAAAATTAATTAAATTTTTCCCACCTGAAATTTTCTTTTCTATTTTTTTAAAAATTATTTTCTTAACCCTTCTTGTTGATTCGACCTAAAAGAAGATTAACTTTTTTTTTAATGTGAATTTATTTTTTTCCTTGGACTCTTTAAAATACTTCACTTTATTAATAGATTACTCAAACTTTATTTTCTTTTAATCATTTTTAATGAAATCGCATTAAACTAAAGGGGAAAAAATATACAGAAACTTACAGAAACTTAATAATGTTGTTTTCTTTTGTAAATACCTACTTGTGCATTAACTTAATTATTCAATAACGTCTGACAATTTAATTACAATTCTTGAAGTTTTTTTCCATATTTTATTTTTCAAGAGAGGGTTAATTTAGAATATACATATTTTTTTATTCTATATCTGCAGAAAAGTGAATTTTTGGGCTTGAAGTGGTGCTCGAAAGAATGCTCGGCTAGCTCGGCAAAAAATATATTGAAAGCCTAGATGCGTAAATTGTGAATGCGCATTCTAGTGATTAGGGATTGTATACCGGTTTACCGCTTAACAGGTAAATTGACAAAAAATCTTCAGAAAATTACAAAAATTTGCATGTAGAAAAAAAGGTAAGTGTACGTAACAATATACCTAATTATTAATTTTATGGGAGATATTTTTTGTTTAATTTTAAATTAAACTTTTTTTGGTTTGATAGCCGCTGTAAATCGTACAGAAAGCGCCAGTTAGTATATGTATGTGATTTGTGCTCTGAAGTATTTTGAGGTTTTTAAAAGTTAGAAATCGTTACAATCAACCTTTTTCTTAAAGAGTAAGTAAATATCTCTATTTGACAGACCCTAATTTGGTTTTGTCGGATCAAGAAAATTATGACAATTTTAATATAAACATAATTAATAGAGATTGTGGTGTTGGTGCAAGGTGATACATCTTTATTAATATAAATAGTAAAAATTTTTAAGAAAAAAATAAAACCGACTTCAAAAAAATTAAATGCAACAAATAAAATACACTAAAAGGTATAAAATAATTATTATCTTATTTAGTTACAATTAAACTACGAAACATTAACATGAAATTACTTTTTGAAGTCGGTGCCAAACAAACTATACTTATAAGCGATCGAACCCACCAAACTTACTAAGTAAGATCCGCCGAGTGCGATTCATAAAAGGTATATGTTTGGCACCGACTTCAAAAAGTAATTTCATGTTAATATTTCGTAGTTTAGTTGTAACTAAATAAGATAATATTTATTTTATACCTTTTAGTGTATTTTATTTGTTGCATTTAATTTTTTGAAGTCGGTTTTTATTTTTTTCTTAAAAATTTTTATTTTCTCTTTTAGTGATGTTATTAATAGTGATCCTATCATCAGAACTTGACCAAATTAATATTACACCTTCCCTAAGATAGCCCATTTTCAATAAAAAAGAATCATCGAAATCGGTTCATAAACAAAGAAGTTAGTCCTGAACAAACCTAACAAAAAAGGTCTAATACTTATGAAAAAAAAAATGGGACCAATCGGAAGGTAGACTGGAGCCAATGCAAATTTTTTTTTCAAAATCGGTTCACAATTGGCGAAGATATGAGGTAACATAGGCACAAAAAAAAAATCAGTCGAATAGAGAACCTCCTCCTTTTTTTGAAGTCGGTTAAAAAACAACAATAATCAAAAGCATTGTTGAAATACTTTCGATTTCGTTTATTGTTTATAGTAGTCAGAGTTACTTAAATAATTCTGATTTGGATTCCAATTCAGAGTCAGATAACGAAAATATTCATACTCCTACACCTAATGTCGAATTATCAATGAAGCAGAAACTCTATGATCTTATCAAGCAAAAAATAGAATGTCAAGAAGCGTCAGTTCCACAAGCAAAAAACATGAAAAATTGGAAACAAATAGTAAAAAAAGAATTATAGTACTTCGGCCAAGAAAAAGTACAGGGGAAGTATATTCAAATATTTGATTATTTAATGACCATTCGTCCAACAAGTGTTGAATCAGAAAGGATATTCTCGGGATCTGGATTATTTTGTACAAAAATTAGATCGAAATTAGGAGATAATACTTTAAATAATTTAAGTTTCTTGAGAAGTTATTTTTAAAAAATGGTAATCAATAAAATGGTATAGATAGTATATAATTATTATTTTTGTTGTATTTTTATTTTTCTGTATTATTTTATTTCTATTTCTAAAAGTTGTTATAGTTTGTTTAGCTTTAAAATAACACTTCAATTTTTTATATTTTATATCTTTGAAATAAAAAATTATGAAATGGAAATCAAAATGACTTATATTTTTTATCACCTTAATTTTATTTTTCAGGAAAAAAATTTATTGCTAAATTACCGCTAAACCGGTATTTTAATTTTAGTTTAATAAAAAGGTCGGGGAAGACCAAAAAAACGATGGAAAGATAGTTAATGACCCTAATGACTGATTGTAATATGTTGGAGAAACAGGTGTTCACACCTATATAGAAGAATAAGAAGAAGAAGAAGAAGAAGAATTTTTAAGAAAAAAATAAAAACCGACTTCAAAAAATTAAATGCAACAAATAAAATACACTAAAAGGTATAAAATAATTATTATCTTATTTAGTTACAACTAAACGACGAAATATTAACATGAAATTACTTTTTGAAGTCGGTGCCAAACAAACTATACCTATAAGCGAGCGTACCCGCCAAACGTACTAAGTAAGATCAGTCGAGTGCGATTCATAAAAGGTATATATTTGGCACCAACTTCAAAAAGTAATTTCATGTTAATATTTCGTCGTTTAGTTGTAACTAAATAAGATAATAATTATTTTATACCTTTTAGTGTATTTTATTTGTTGCATTTAATTTTTGAAGTCGGTTTTTATTTTTTTCTTAAAAATTATTTTTATTTTTCTTTTTAGTGATGTCATTAATAGTGATCATATCATCAGAACTTGACCAAATTAATATGACACCATCCCTAAGACACCCCCTTTCGGATAAAAAAAGAACCATCGAAATCGGTTCATAAACAAAGAGGTTAGGTCTAAACAAACCTAATAAAAAAGGTCTAATACCTATGGAAAAAAATCGAAAAAAATGGGACCAATCGGAAGCTAGACTGGACCCAATGCAAAAAAAATTTTCAAAATCGGTTGACAATTGGCGGAGATATGAGGTAACATAGGCACAAAAAAAAAAAAAAAAAAAAAAAAAAAAAAAATTCAGTCGAATAGAGAACCTCCTCCTTTTTGAAGTCGGTTAAAAAGGTCGGTAAATTTACAATCCCTACTAGAGTGGCATGTTTCTAGTTTATCCTACAATTTCTATTCCTTTCAATTGAGATCGTGATTTTCTCAGAGTTCTTAAAGAGATAAAAAATAAGTTGGCCAATTTGTCTAATTTCGTTTAATTTTCAAATGAGTCTTCTTTGTGACTGCGAGGCAGATTCTTTTGTTAATTAGACGGGAATATTTGATATTTTCCAGGGAGAAACAAAATAATTATTTGCTTTTATGCTTCTATCAAAAGCTTCTCACTCTATATTTCGCCACCATATTCTGATTAGTTTAGAAATAATACATCAGCAAAATCATAGGCAGTACCTTGGAGGACAGATCTTCGATGGGCAATTTTTTTTTTTTAATTAATTTAATTAACCACTTAACATATTCCGAATATGTACAGAAACATATACTTAGCTTTCCATTTAAAAAACAGAACTTGACCTTGAAATACCCTCGAAAGCTTGTTCTAGGTCGACAAACAATAGCATAGTTTAGTTTTCCCCCATACGGGGTATGGTCAAGTATTGTAATCGTGCATGAACAAAGCGGTTTTTTTCCTTCTTTTTTTCGAAATATGTCAAAAACGGCTGAAACGATTTTGATTAAAAAAAATTGAGCGAACCCATGGCATTCCCTCTACAAAAAAGCCCTAATAAGAGAACATCGAAAAAATTATATTTTTTGAGATAATAGTTATTTTGCCAAAATGTCTGTTTGTCTGTTAGTTAGTCTGTGCGTTACCAAATTTTTGTGGACGAGCTAACTCAAAAACTAGTTTGAATATCGAAACCAAATTTCACACGTAGTTTTGGTCCATTGAGATTAAGACCTGATTAGATTTTGGTGCATATCGATCCAAAATTAAGGGGTTTGGAGGGGGGGGGGGGGGGGTGCAAAAATTAAAATCTTTGCCATTTGCCAAACTCAACCAAATTTTGTATACATAATTGGTGGGACCCCAGAAGTCTAAAAATGCAAAAACTAACCGCCCAAAAGGGGTGGGGGAGTGTAGTGTCAAAAATTAAAAATCTAGGCCGTTTGAGCAAACTCAACCAAATTTTGTATACATAATCAGTGGACCCCCAGAAGTCTATAAATGAAAAAAAACCAACCTTCCCAAAATGGGGGGGGGGGGGGGTAAAAAAATGAAAATCTTTGCCATTTACCAAACTCAACCAAATTTTGTATACATAATTAGTGGGACCCCAGAAATCTAAAAATGCAAAAACTAACCGCCCAAAATGGGGGGGGGGGGGTCAAAAAATGAAAATCTTGGCCATTTAGCAAATTCAACCAAATTTTGTATACATAATCAGTGGGACCCCAGAAGTATAAAAATGCAAAAACTAGCCCCCTCCCCCCTACATGATTATAAATAATTTTTAGGTGCCAAGTTGTATGGTAAAGTCAAGTGGATGGCCACATCAGAACACGTCAGCTTATTTCATATACTCCACTGTTTTTGACTTATAAGACTGTCTCAAGACATAAAACTCGCCCGGTATATACCATATACCTATATTCATTATTTAGGAAACCCTCGATAAACGAGCCCCACTCGCACTTTGCTGCTATTTTTACAGATCAGATAAAAGTATTGAAGTAGAAAAAGTTTTGCTGGAGAAACTCTCCTGGATATATCTATAAGATTAAAAGAGTTAGGAGTGAATAAATCTCGTCGAGAGGGCGCAAGTTTTAAGAGCTCTTCACTGTGATATATCGTAACACCATCAAAAAGACAAATATTGATATGCCCGAGAAAAAAGAAAGAAGCAAAAAAAAAATTAAAGAAAAATTTATAAATTATCCTTTTCTCTTAAATGATATATGGAAAAAGTTCAAATAGGATTTTTAATTAAATAGCCATACGATCCTTGAATAAAATTGTTAATGACTCGATTTACATAAGAAAATTAAATTAAAAGTTTTTTTTCTACCTCAGTCAAATGCGATTTTATTAAAAATGATCAAATGAATAAAGTTTAAATAATAATGTATTGATTAACAAAGTGATGCTATCTATTTTAAAGAATTCAAGGGAAGGAAGGGATTTTCATTAAAAATATATTCGGCTTTATTCTTGTTCACAAGCTCTTACAAATAAATCCGATAAGATTAGTTAAAAAAATATTTTTAATTCGACTTTCCTTCAATGCACTAAGAAATTGTTTATTTTTATACACACTGAAAAAACGATTCCGCGTCATTTCAGCCCCCGACAAAACATCCCCCGACAAAATATCCTTCAGACAAAATATCTCATGACAAAATAACCCTTCCCCTCGTGAATCTTATGAGTAATGCAAATCTACTCCGGTTCGGTTAATATATATTCACGGAACCTCCGAAAGTTTAGTCTAGGCGGGGTGTGTTTCGGGCTCCCATTTTTTTTTCTAATCAAACACACATTGAAAACCGAACCAGCCAATCGTCGGGCGGGGTGTGTTTGGGGCGCTATATTTTCGCCCAATATTATAATAATAATTAATAACGATAATGATTAATAACACTTTTAACAAACAATCAATAATTGTGTAATGTAAACATAAACGATAAATAAGTAAATAAAGATGATAAATACTATATTATAGATAGTAAAAATAATAAATTGTTAGCTAGAAAATCTAACGACAGAGAGCAGCACTTTCAAACGGCTAATTAGCCGCCAAAATATGGACGTCTGTTTATATTATTCAAAACTATGATTATAAGCTTCTCACTTAATATATTTTGTATTCTCTCTTATACTGAGGAATATTTTGTCAGAAGATATTATGCCGGGGGATATTTTGTCCTTGGGATATTTTGTCGGGGGCTGAAATGTCGCGGTACCAAATTATGTACATCTTGTAAATTTCAAATGTCTATTTAATTGAGTCTCACAAACTACACTATGGCCCCAGTAATATGATTCTAATTCATATTTGTAATGAACCTTAAAATTTAATCTCGAATTACAATCTGCCTTTTTCTTTTGACGATTTAATTTTTCTCGAGTGAATTTCCATTCGTAAATCATAATAAATGAATGATTTAACTGTTAAATGAACGTTTGCGAACTAACGTTGAATAAATAAAGCACTCCATTTAAATCATGTACAAATATTTTCTGTTTATACATCTGGAAAATTGTTTTCACTGCAAATATAAATTTGTCTAAAAGGGAAATTAATTAATTTTCTTTACAAATAATTCTAAGACGGAGCGAAGTAAATGAGAAAGAGGAATTTAGGCAACTCATTCTCAGGCTGTTTTGATAAATAATGAATTAATATTTAATAAAAATTAAAAATCTATATAATTTGTATTAATTTTATATTTAATGTTTTTAATCTTTAACTTAGGTAAAACATTTTTTAATAGTTTTTTCTTTCTTTTTCAGGTATGTCTTCTTTTTTTACTCATTTCATTCAACAAAATTTATGCACACTGCTGACAAGCTTAAGCACATTATAATTTGACCTAAAATGTGAGTTAAGTACTGCTTTCTTCTTTCAAGGTAGGTAACGGACTGGTATAAATTTTAGTTGAAAATTAATGGAAGGGAGCCTAAGGGTAGGGAAGAAAGACAAAATTATCACATTTCCAAATAGTGTATTTATTGGACTGTCATTCTTTTTTCCTCTTTCCTTTAAAACCAACGTTTCGTAGAATTCTTTCCTCCTTCTTCAGGGTTTCAAAGAGTCAATGAAACAAACAAACAAGATACTTTGAATGAAATTTTTTTCTTTCTTAGCCAGAGGCGGTAGCCACGGGGGGGGGGGGCCTCAGCCCCCCCCCCCCAAGAACAGGGCTCATGGGATGAGTAACGGCAACGACAAACCGTTTCTTATAGTAAACTTCTTCTTCGAGTACCATACCCGAAACGGGTGTCGGCGCCTCTCCACATATACCTGTGCTGAGTGTGTTTAGTTGTTATACACAGATATACAGGACCTACTTTTTAACGCCGGTTCCGAACGGCTAATTTGGAGAGGTGACTAGGCAATTATACTCTTGGTAGGTTGCCATTACTTTCCAAGAGGAGGTGACTGCAAATATCTATCTGCCGAGACTCGGTCTCGAACCAGCGATCTTTGAGTCAGCGACCCGACACTCTAGCCACTGACCCAGAGTCACCTATAGTAAACTAACCGTAATTAAATATATTTCATATAGCCCAGTATATAGAGAATCCAAAAAGTGGTTAAGCTTACATTAATTGCGGAAAAATATTTTTTGTCTAGGATCGTTTGGTATGGTGCGAGTATACCAAATCTAAGTTTGCGATCTCGAAAGTGTGTGGGACAACTTTTGGTGGCCGAAAAACCCCGAAATTTTCCGACCGTTTCCAGTTTTTCGGTTATAACTCGAAAACAGTCCTTATTTTGTAAATAACCATCCTATAGTAAATTAAATAGGACAGAATTTCGCGTCGATTAAATCCAAAAGTAGTTCGATTTTTTCATGGGGATCCAAAAATTCCCCCACTCCCCCGTCCCAGATCCACTTTTGAATATCCCCCCTTCCCCCCCCTCCCTCCGGACAATTATTTACAAAATATGAACCAGGGAGATAGGGAGAGAGCATATGGCTAGAAAAGTGTCGCCTGCCTACGTCATCGCTGACTCACAGTCCGCCATCTTGGATCTTTCAAAACATTGAGATTTCCATATGGTCCTATACTAAAATATATATCATTTTACCTTCGATTTTCAAAATTATAAGGTCACCTAAATAAAAAAACTAATAAAAGAACTATTTTAAATTATAGTTTTTTGATTTTTACAGATATCTAGAGAAAATTGAAATTAATTAAAATTATTTCACATTAAAATAAGATGAATATACACAAAATAGTCATAGGAACATATACTGTATTTTATATTAAAGAAAAACGTGCTTATATGAGAGTATTAGCTCTTTGTTAAACATGTATTTCTCATTTGATAACGTTATGTTTGGCAATGTTTTGAACTATGCAAGATGGCGGTCGAGCTTCTTCTTCCCCCGCTTCAGGAGACAATTTCCTCGCCTAAGTTCTAAGCTTACAGGCACTCCCTATCTCCCTGATATGAACCTTTTTCGAGTTATAAGCGAAAATTTGGAAAAAGTCCAAAAATTTCGAGTTTTTTTGGCCACCAAAGTTGTCCCTCACACTTTCGAGGTCGCAAAATTAGATTTGGTATAGCCAGCACCATACCAAACGATCCTAGAAAAAATTTTTTTTCCGCAATTAATGTAAGCTGAACCACTTTTTGGATCCTCTATTTACTGGGCTTTTCTGCTAAGAAAGGAACAAATTTCAAACACTGCTTAAGGAGAGAAGAAGGAACCATCTTGTTTATTTCCTTCATTGACCCTTTGAAACTATGAAGAAGGAGGTAAGAATCCTCCGAAACGTTGGTTTTAAAGGAAAGGGGGAAAAAAAGAATGACAGTCCAAAAAATACACTTTAAATTTCGAAATGGTATAATTTTTTTCTATCTTCACTACCCTTAGGCTCCCTTTCATTACTTTTCAACTAATAACTCAAGTTACTCAATTGCTTTTAATAACTCTTATTATTTTTGAAGATTTAATTATCTTAACCGTACCCTTGAAATAAATAAATTAAAAAAAAAAAAAATTCCCTCGTAAATTCCATTTCATTTCAAATAAAAATGAACATTTTAAAGTATCAATTAGCTTAGATTTGAATTAAAGGAAGGCAAAGTTTGGATAATAAATTGGTTGATTCTGAAAATGAAAAAGACTTTTCGAGATGGAATTTTTAATTGGATTTCGAAACCAACCATTAACGATTTCCTTTTGAAAATTCTTTTTTTTTTTGTTTGGGAAAAGAAAATTAGTTAAATTTTCACACTTGATAGAGAGATTATGCTAGAGGCAGGTTTTGTTTTCAAATTCTATAACGACTTTAACATTTTTAGAAAAATATATGTTCTATAAAAACGAGTCGTCTTGAAATGTATTCAAAGATAAATTAGTTCAATTTCTTTTATTTATATAGAAAATATTTAACGACAGTGGATTGTAAGCTAGCCTTAAGCCCCCCCCCCCCCCCGCGCCCGGTTCCGTGCCTATAATGCCAAAATCATGTCCAGACTTGTTTCCGGCTATTAGAGATTAATTTATTAAATTCAATTATTCTAGGAATGGCCGTTAGCTTTATGCATTTGGACCAAAACGAAACTCGTTATAGAGAGAGGGGCAGAGCATTTTCAGTTGGACGTTACTAAAATACAGACTAAAATGTAAAAAAGAAATTACTTGTTGCGGATCTAACTGGCGAGCGTACTTATAGTCCAGGCAAATTACGTGCAAAAATGGCATAAACCTTTATTGGTACTCCAATATTACTACCCTAAGCTATCCCCCAAATCAGGGTTGTGAACATTTTTCTACGCGCCTCAAAATGAGAAAACTTCGGAGTTTTTTCAGTTTTTCTTGAATAACTATAAAACGGCTTATCAAATCAAAAAGATCTTCATTAGATAAATTATAGCTCTTTAAATTACACTTAAAATGATAACAATGTTATCTAATTAAATTTAGTAGAACGGGTACTAGCGCCCGTCAAAATACCACTTTTTCCTTTTTTCAAGCTTGAGTTGTTTACCAAAAAAGAATTTAGTCTTTTTGATTTTAAGCCGATTCCTCCACGTCTTCAGCAGATGGTTGCCAATAATAGTCGAAGCGTCAAAAATCAAATGCAGTAAGTGTTATTCCTCAAGTAATAGATGAGAATCGAATCCCTATTTTTGATTTTAAGTCGATTCCTCCATGTCTTCAGCAATGGTTACCAATAAAAACCGAAACCTCAAAATCCAATATAGAATGGTTATTCCTCAAGTACTAGATGAGAATCAATCGCTATTTTTGATTTTAAGTCGATTCCTCCATGTCGTCAGCAATGGTAACGGATAAGAAAACAACGCGGTTGCTATGGTTACTTATAAAATTTCCTCCCAAATTTTTACCATTTCACAGCGAGAAGCCTAACCATTCTTACTTAAGTTAGGTTAAATGAGCTATATTAAAACGATCAAATGAATAAATTTTAAAGAATTTAAAATTAAAAAAGTACTATTTTACTATAGAGTAAAGTACTTTAAAATATGATTTTACTAAAAACTTTATTTAACCTTTTTTGTGGTCCCCAAGGTACTTAATTAGGATATTAAATTTCATCAAAATTGGTTAAGTCATTTTCAAGATATTTAGAAAAAACTAAAAAGTACTGAAATAAAGTACTAATGTTTGTGACCGATATGTACCAAAAACTAATCAGCGCTTCATTTTGTTAAACTAATGGTAGGTTTTCAATTTCATTTCAATCAGCGCAAAGGTGTGGAAAAAATCGTGGACGAAAAAACGATAACACACACACACACACACACATCCATCCATCCATCCATCCATCCCCACGCACTTCCAAAAAAAATGGCACTTTTGGCCTCTCGACGAGATTCCAGGTAATTTTTGGCAAAACCGTCACGTGCTAAAAATTCAATCTCATTGAATACTTCAATCTGAGACCTTAATTCGAGTCTATGGGTTCCGTAGTCTTTACCTGAGGACCTGAGGTCGCGCTTGCCGCGAGAGCGATTCCAATACTTTCCCCATGCTTTGCATTGGATAAAGTAAAAAGACTGATGATGAAGACCAATTCGAAACGATAGTCTCAAACAAATAAATAATATACATACAGATATAATTTCTATATATATGTGTGTATGTTTATTTGCACCAAGAAGAGGACAACCTCTTTGTTTCTCTTTGTGCTTGTTACGTACAATTTAAAAACCCCAGCTGCTATCGAACACCCTATATACCATAGTAGGACTCAGAAATTTTAATTATATTCCTGATTTAAATAGAAAATCTTGATAATTTCATTTTCTATAGATAGAAAATATTATTTTTCTTTTTAATTTTGAGTATTACTAGAAATATGAAAAACACCCTACAAAGTAAAAAATAAATTTACTAGATACCTACTCAAAAAATTTTCATAATCACACGATTAAAAATAATCACGTGAACGTTTATTTTAATTAAATTCGGAAGTAAAACTTTATAGGTTTTAATCGGCTTAGTGTAATGGCTGTGTTTATATATTTAAGTTGGAATTCGATTACTAGATTCTTCCAAGACAAACAGACAGAGCAAACAAGTTATACAAAGCATGTAGAAAATAATATTTTCTTATTTTTGTGATAAATCAAATGTCATTAGTCATAGATACGTTGAAAGATTAAGGAATTTTCCAATTTGAAATCTCAGTTTAGCCTTTGAAATCATCAAGCTTAAAAAGAGATTTTTTAACCGACTTCAAAAAAGGGAGGAGGTTCTCTATTCGATTGAATTTTTTTTTTTTTTTTTTTGTGCCTATGTTACCTCATATCTCCGCCAATTGTCAACCGATTTTGAAAATTTTTTTTGCATTGGGTCCAGTCTAGCTTCCGATTGGTCCCATTTTTTTTCGATTTTTTTTCATAGGTATTAGACCTTTTTTATTAGGTTTGTTTAGGTTTGTTTAGACCTAACCTCTTTGTTTATGAACCGATTTCGATGGTTCTTTTTTTATCCGAAAGGGGGTGTCTTAGGGATGGTGTCATATTAATTTGGTCAAGTTCTGATGATATAATCACTATTAATAACATCACTAAAAAGAGAAAAATAAAAATTTTTAAGAAAAAATAAAAACCGACTTCAAAAAATTAAGTGCAACAAATATAAAAATACACTAAAAGGTATAAAATAATTATTATCTTATTTAGTTACAACTAAACGACGAAATATTAACACGAAATTACTTTTTGAAGTTGGTGCCAAACATATACCTTTTATGAATCGCACTCGACGGATCTTACTTAGTACGTTTGGCGAGTACGCTTCACTTATAGGTATAGTTTGTTTGGCACCGACTTTAAAAAGTAATTTCGTGTTAATATTTCGTCGTTTAGTTGTAACTAAATAAGATAATAATTATTTTATACCTTTTAGTGTATTTTTATATTTGTTGCACTTAATTTTTTGAAGTCGGTTTTTATTTTTTCTTAAAAATTTTTTTTGAGTATTTTTTGATAGGTTTGCCATTTCATAGTGCTCGTTCAATATTTGACATTTTCTTTAGCTGTTTTTTTTCATCTTTTATTGAATTGATGCCAAGAGCTACTACTAAGGCGTAAGATTTTACTCTTCTTTAATTATTTATATAAGAAATTAAAGTTGGAATTGAATAAATCAAATCAATAAAAGCTTACAACTCTTGCAACCTATAAAATGAAAGATAACAAAAAGGAAAAAAAAGAGTCGAAACTCGGGTTCGCATAAAATAAAATTTTAATCTATATAATATAAAATGTATGTTTTGTCTGTACATTATGCATGCAAAAGTTATAAAAAAAAAAACTTCAACAAAATTCCTGTCTGTTTTCTGTATGTCTGCAACTTTTGAGCCCACTTGGCATAAAAACGGCTCTGAGATATTCTTATGAAATTTCGTATTTGGATCAGATGTCTTCTAACTTAAAATCTGAGCTATTGAAAATTTTGACCCCAAAAGGGGTTTTTGGTTTTTTTTTTGGAGGCAATAAGGGGTCATCCACAAATTACGTCACACGTTAAGGGGGGGAGGGGGTCAACAAAGTGTGACATCGTGTGACAAGGGGGGAGTCATAAGTTTCGTGACGTCACATATATAAATCTAAAGTATTAAAACTCAACTCTAACGAAAAACTTTAAAATGTCCATGGACACAAGATGAAAAAATTTGTATCAAATTATTGGATAAAAAATACTTGGTAGGTTTCACATTAAGATATTAAAATAAAACGAATTTATTTTTGGAGAGACTTTAATCTCGATATATATATTTCGTGGCTAACCCATCGTCAGGAGAAACAGAAAGTGAACTGGGTTAGCCACCCGAAATATATATATCGAGATTAAAGTCTCTCCAAAAATAAATTCGTTTAATTTTAATATCTTAATGTGAAACCTACCAAGTATTTTGTTATCCAATAATTTAAAAAAATGTTTCACCAAGTACCAACACCAAATTCTTTAAAAACTAAATTTTGTATCGTTCATTTGATTTGTAAAATTTCTATAACGCTTGATTTATTATTGATTTTATGAAAAATATTTTAAATAGAAATATATAAATAATTTTGGAAGTGCTGTTTTAATATTAATAATTTCTAAATTTGCAATTGCAAAATAGGTGACGTCACACAAGGGTAGGGGTCGCACAAATGTGACCACCTGTGTCAAGAATGGAGAGGGTCCAAAAATCATGAAATTCGTGTGACGTAATTTATTAATCTACTCTTATTAAACTAGCAAAAATTGTATATTTATTTGTATATATATTTGTTTGTATATTTGTATCTTGGTTCTATTTTGAAAACGACTCTACCGATTTTGATGAAATTCACGGGTTAGGGGGTTTTTGGGGTGACAATTCGATCTGTCACGGTCTCATCTTCGACAAAATTGTTTTTGATGGGTTTTTTCGTAATCAAATTAATTATTCTCAGGTAGACAAATCCCATTCCTAGGGTTTTAAAAAAGGTTACTCTTTTCCTTTTGTACCCAGGCAGACAATGGGTTGCCTTAATTCATTGTTCTAAAAGGCCTTGAAGAAGTATTGTGATTGTGGATTTTAACATATTTTGTTCTCCATAAATGTTAGAAATATTAATAAACGTTTTATAATTGTTTTTATAAAGAACTTTATTTATTTAATAGAATAAAAATAATCAAGAATTTATTTAAAAATATATTTCGCATAAGCAGGTCTCAATTTTCTGAAAAAACAACACATTTTGATAGGTTTTATTTATTAACAATTGGATGAATAAAAATGAATCATATGGTTGAATCAAAACAGAAGAAGCAGAAGGTCGGGCGCAGTGGTGGAGAATTCGGGGGTGGGGTCGAGCGGGGTGAAGGTGGGGGGGGGGGTACATTGGGCGAATATTATATATTTTTGTATTTTTTTAATTTGAAAGCGGCTCTCAAATAAAAATCGACCTTTTTATCAGAATTTTAAATTCAAAATAATATTAAAATAAAGCTTTTAACTGAAGGAAGAAGTTATCGAGCATCGCTCGGTGTCTCCAGGTACTGGTCCTTAATGGAATTTATAAAATAACCCTATACTATTAACTCTACGGCATTCTGTTAAAGGCGAAGTTGTAGAGGATGTGATTCTGACAACTTTTGCTTAAAGAAATTCCCCCAAAGAAGAGGGATTGGTCAAAAAATGAAAATTCTAGCTCTTTGAAACAAACTCAACAAAAATTTCTATACATAATAATCTGTAAGCCCCCAGAAAACTAGAAATGCAAAAAGTTGCCAGCCAAAATGGAAGGAATATGGGGTCAAGAAACTGAAATTGCATTGGAAATTGGCATAAAAACGGCAACTAATTAGTTATATTAAATACATCTGAGTTTCTCTTAAGCGTTGATCACACTATAATACCGTATGTCATAATTTTCAAATTAATTATAATTAAAACATTTTTCATATACTTATTTAATATTAAGGATTTAACTATATAAGTTAAACTCCGCCTGACGGTTCAAATGTTGAATTCATTTAAAAAAATTTCACTCATGGAAAGTTGTGTAGGTTTTAGGTGAAACATGATGTTAATTAATAGAGTAAAGGGTGTGTAGTTTCATAGTGAATGAAATAAAACTCAAAGAGGTTTATACAAACTCAATATATTTCGATTATTAGTCCATCATCAGGAGTTTACAAGTTAAAACTGTTTTAACTTGTAAACCCTCTGATGATGGACTAATAATCCGAAATATATTGAGTTTATAGAAGAGGTTATACAAACTCAAGATATTTCGGATATTAGTCCATCATCGTAAGTTTACAAGTTAATACTGTTAATGTATTAACTTGTAAACTCCTGATGATGGACTAATAATCCGAAATATATTGAGTTTGTATAAACCTCTTTGAGTTTTATTTCATTCACTGTGAAACTACAACACCCTTTATTCTATTAATTAAAAAAATTTCATTTTTTGTTAATTTTTTTTATTTTTGTCTAAAAATGTTCTGAAATGAGGGAAAACAATCATTTTAAGCATATTTTTGTCTGTTTGTGTCTGAAACAATAATTCAAGAAAAGAGAGAAGTAAAAAATTGGTACACAAAAATGTTTGTATTTCAAAAATGAAGAAATTATTAAATTTTAGGTATTTGAGCTTCATGACTTCACGATGAAAAATCCAAAAAATCACAATGATATAAAATCTCTTAAGTTAGTGCAGAGCAATTCAAACTTTTTTCATCGCGATCAGTCACGGTGGAACGATCTTAGGCCAGGGGGGGGGGGTCAAAACTTGGAAAGTGATGTAGGCCTACCGGAGGGTCTGTGGAGTATGGAATATTTGAAATAAATTGATAAAATTTAACCAATTTTTAAGCAGTTTGTAGCTGTGGTTTTATTGAAAACTGAAAGAAAAAAAGAGCTTTTGTTTGTAGTTATAATGCTTGAGTTTAGGTACAGGCTTTCGAAATGTGGTGCTACAGAAGAATGATGAATATCAAATGGATGGATAAAATTACAAATGAAGAAGAGAATCGGAGAAAGAAGAACCTTGTGGAAGAGTCTGAAGAAGAGAAGAGGTCAGATGATGGGGCACACACTGAGACATGGGGGACTGCTTAGGGATATCTTGGAGGGGAAGTGGGAAAGAAAAGGGGAAGGGGAAGAACCAGATTAGAATATTTCAACCAAATAATTGGGGATATGGGATGCCAGACATTTAGAGAGGTCAAACAGCTGGCGAGGGACAGAGTCGAGTGGAGACGGATTGTTGCATCAAACCAGTCTTAGGACTGTATACTAAATGATGATGATGATTAGGTACAAAAGGTAATAAAATAAAATGAAATTAATTAGCAAAATATACTTGTATTATTCTTATCAAATATGAGTAATAAACTTATGTAACTAGGAAAACAAAACCTTTGTTCATAAAAAAAAAAGAATTAATTAAGAAACTACCAGTAACCGGTAATGTTCAATAAATTGGACATGATCTTAAGACACTAAATTAATCTATAATCTACAATCAAGTGTTCATTGGATTTTTCCGAATATTGTAGCTCTTTTAGATACATTGTTGATGAACTTATTAGCAATAGACAATTCAAAAATGTTTTTGACAAGATCTCGATGAACTGACAACACATTTAAATGGTTTAGTCTTTTTTGTGACATTATCGACCTCAACCAAGTTTTGAGCCTTCTCAGATTTGAAAATGTTCCCCTGTTGAAGCCTGTTCCCTGACCTAGTCCTACCTATTTAAGTAAAATGAGTAATTATTAGGCTAACGTTACGGCGCAAGGTTTTTAGGTTTTGTTAATGCAAACAGATAATAGTATAACATTAATTTTACAACCAACAATTTGGCAACAAATTTGTTTTTAAAATTTCTTTCTTTCGTCCGCTGACACCCTTGACTCCGTAGACAAATTCCTAGAGGGGTCAGCTGTCCCCCTGACCCCACGGCTCCGCCATCTCTGATCGCAATCCCTTTTAACCAATCAATTTTTTTTCTCACGACCTCCACCCAACCATAAGAATGCAAGTTAATCAACTATATATATCAAATAAATATGTCTCTTGCGACCCCTTGGACATACTTTCCCTCTAGGGGTTGTGACCTACATTCTGATAGCTCCGACATAGGTCAAGGGCGGCCATACCTATTGAGCTGAAATTTCATCTAAGGCAAAATAACTTTTCCTCAAATTTCAGATTTTTAAAACAACAATAAGCAAACAATTTCTCAAAAGAATTTTTCTTTGGTACTATAGTATCTTGCATATTAAAAAAAAATAAAATAAAAATAATAACCAATAAAACTATTAAATAAAAATTTCTGCCCGTAAAACTAACAATGGATTCCAGTAGACTTTTCTAGCATGCGATTTTTTAAAACACGTCATAGTTTTGAGATATTATCGGTCAAATTGACGAACAAGTCCATTTTTGAATTGAATTATATTCGATTCCCATTAGAAATTAAACAGCAATATTTGAAATAAAAATATTTTGTTGACATAATAGAAAACAGCCTCCTCTTTGATTTTCAAATTACCAATTGTTTTTTGCTCAATTAGAACTCGAGTTATAACTAAAAAGCTAAAACTACGTGATTATAAAGGATAAAAACATAAGGTCTTAGTTTTTTAATTATAACTCGAGTTCTAATTGAGCTAAAGACAAGTGGTAATATTTTTATTTCAAATATTGCTGTTTAATTTCTAATGGGAATCGAATATAATTCAATTCAAAATGGACTTGTTCGTCATTTTGACCGATAATATCTCAAAACTATGAACGCTGTTTTCTATTACGTCAACAAAATATTTTAATTTTAAATATTGCTGTTTAATATCTAATGGGACTCAAAAATAGGTCAAAATGGCCTTTTTCGTCATTTTGACCGATAATATCTCAAAACTCTGACCTGTTGTAAAAAATCGGGAAATTGCATGAGAATCAGCGTATATAACTCTACTGGAATCCATTGTTAGGTTTACGGGGATAAATTATTGTTTAATTTTTGAAGAGCAATGTAATTTTTAATAATTCAAAAATCCTGCTCCCCACTTGATAATATACAGATCTTTAACCAAAATAGCTTAAAACAAATAACACTCAGTAATATTAATCATGAAAAAAAAAATAATCTTTAAGAATAAATCAGTATTTGTCAAAAAATTTAGAGTTAATGCAAATTATTATTCCCAATCACAATAAATTACTTGAAGAAATTTTTATTCATTATAGCTTGCGTGAGATTCGAATAAAAATTAAAAAACACTCCATGAAATGGCAATCTTTTAATAATTCATAAACCACTGGAACGAATAATTATCTCTTTATTGATTATTAACAAGTTAGTTGACCTATATTCAAAAAGGAAAGTCTAATATTTAGAAAAATATTCAAGGAATATACTAAATTTTGACCAATATTTTACCAGAAAAAGTGTTTATATCAAATGTCCGTTAACGCTATATATATTTAACCTTCATAATTAAGAGTGGTATCGAATCCTTTATTAGATAAATGCATATTTTATGAAATTATTTATCATTGTACTAAATACCAAGAGCTTATTTTATATTTTTTCAAAATGGTAGCGTTTTATTTATTAATAACTTTTAAGGAGTTCGGTGTTGGTTCTAGGTGAAACATTTTATTATTATTTTATTTATTAAATGCGTATTTGATTATTTTCAAAATTAAAAAAATATAAAATACAACATACAAATTAAATCTTCGTTTTTAAGAATAATAATAAATTTCACATATATCTACTAGTATATACTTCTTCCTTTAGGGTCCAGTCAAAAACATTAAGGAAAATGACCATTCCTCCACCTGGAATCAACAACCATATAATAAGAATCGGACTAAACATGACTTCTCTAAAAGAAAACCTAGAAAATAGTGTTAAAAAATTCGAAAATAAATCTCAATCCTCTAATTAACGAAATATACCGGATGTGACACTTCATTTCTCATTTAGTGCTCTTCATTTCATCATTATTCAATTTGTTTTGTTTTTGTGTTTTTTTTCTTTTTTTATGTTAAAAATAAAAAGTATATAGGTTTTTTTTATCAATTTTTTCCCTTACCAAAATAAGGAGTGAGAAAAATATGTTAAAAATTAAAAAAATGGACATTCGATGGTGAGGCTTTTGGGCCTCGAGGTCGAAGTTTTTTTTGTAATTGTAAAACATTTGTATTTTTGTATTGGATAATAAAGGTCATTATTTATTTATTTATTTACTTCTTCCTGTGTTTTGTAACTAAATTGGCTTGAAATAGTACATTTGCCTATCCCATAGGCGCAAGCAGAAGTTACATATCCTCAATTCCTCATACACTCTATTTATAACTTATTTATTTGTTTTTTGACTCCCTAAAATATTTAACAATCCTGTATTTTAAAATTATATATACAGGGTGATTCACAGCAAGTGTAAAATATTTTGGGAAATTGTTAGGATGGTCATTTTAAGCAAAAAATGTTATCGTTTGCTAACTTGCTATAACAACAAAACGAATTTTTCTATATCCAATCTCGTAATTGAACTCATGAGAAATAATAGATAACATCTTATCTTATTATATTAATTGTAAATATAGAACCGGGTTCTCGAAAATGGCTCTAACGATTTGGATGAAATTCACGGGTTAGGTGGTTTTTGGTTGACAATTCAATCTGTCATGGTCTCATCTTCGTCTAAGTGTTTTTATGGGTTTTTTGTTAATTGAAATAATTATTCACAGGTAGACAGAATTTATAATTACATTTTTATTCAATTTCCTTTTAATAATTAATTGGTTTTTTAATTCTATATCCCACTAATAGTTCATTACAAATATTATTATATATTAAAATTAGAGAATTTAATTAATTAAAGGTATTTTTCTATTTTCTATTCTCTTAAAAAATCCAACAATTCGAAGGATCCTACCTCCTTCTTCAGGATTTAATAGGGTTAACGAAAGAACCTCTGTGTATATTAATATTATTTTTAATTGAAATTACATTGAAAACTTTGTCACCAGTGATAGGCCATGATGATGGTCATAGCGGGTGCAAAAAATTATTTTCTATTGTACCGAGTTGTTATGGATGATTTTTATATTATATCAAAAGAGTTTTATCCCTCCCTCAGCAATTGAACTCGAGTGCCAAAAAGTAATTCGGCTCAATAACCTGTTCTCCGAACTGAACTAATCTGGCATAGAGATCACGCGAAAGAATTTTAATAAAAGATTTTATCTTCATCATTCTGTGGGGGTGAATTCAACCGTTATAACATTTAATTAGTAGAAATCATGTCTAACAACTCGGATACACCAAACCCTAATTTGAGTGAAATAGGCGATTTTCAAATATTTAAAGCCCCTTTGCAGTTAAATTATATACTAACCTAGCAAACGGATTTGCCAACTAGTTTGTATCTATATATGAATTAAGAGGCTGGAGAACTGACTTTCCGCGTTTCTATTTCTGGCGACATATACCGGGTGAGTTTTTTTTTATCTTGAGACAGTCTTATAACTCAAAAACAATGAATTATATAAAAAAAGTTTCAAATAATAGTTTATTTATATCGAGGGGAAATTAAACTACGCTATTGTTTGTCGGCCTAGAACAAGCTTTCAAGGGTATTTCGAGGTCAAGTTCTGTTTTTCAAATAGAAACCTATATGTTTCTGTACATATTCATAATCTAGAAAAAAAAACTAAACAACTTTTATAGGAACTATTTTTTTATATGACATCAAATAAACAAAATTATAAATCAATTAGATCTCAAAAAAATTCTAATAATTATTTTTAACAATTATTCAACTTAATTATCAAATAACAATGATCAAATATTTAATTATTAAATAAATAATTTAATAATAATTAGTAATTTAATAATTTTTCGACACTGTTCTGTGACATTCCAGAGTGTATCGCAAGTCTTCTGGATGAATTCCAGTTCCAATTTCGTTATCTTGGCCTGTTTCAGTATCTTCGTAGCCTTTATATTTTCTGTTTTTTACAACAATAAAATGAAGCTTGTGAGGGTGAATCCTTGTCAGGAAAACGCTCGGCATCCATTTCAATGGCAGCCGCATTTAACACTTTTTCCACATTCACCGCATAAATTAAGACCATTTTAATTCTGTCTTCAACAAAAAATGCTCCTTTTGTTATTAAAGTAATACAATATAACTATCTACTTGACACTATCTACACGAAAGCTCAAGAAATTTAAATAGTTCTATCAAGTAGAAAATAATCTCTAAAATCTGTGTAAAATGAAGTTTTAAAATCATTATAAACACTTATTTTCATTGTTATGACTTTTCGATTTAATAATTATTTATTTAATAATTAATTATTTGATCATTGTTATTTGATAAATATGTTGAATAATTGTTAAAAATAATTATTAAGATTTTTTTTGAGATATAATTGATTTAATATTTTTTATTATTTTTTGTCGTATAAAAAATAGTTCTTATGAAAGTTGTTCAGTTTTTTTTCTAGATTAAGAATGTGTACAGAAACATATAGGTTTCTATTTAAAAAACAGAACTTGACCTTGAAATAGCCTTGAAAGCTTGTTCTATGTGGACAAACAATAGCGTAGTTTAGTTTCCCCCTGATATAAATAAACTTTTATTTGAAACTTTTTTCATATAATGCATTGTTTTTGAGTTGTAAGACTGCCTCAAGATAAAAAAAAACTCACCCGGTATATTCAATCTTTCAAGGCCCTCATCCAGATAGGGTATCTTCAACCCCTATCATTCTTCTCCTTTTTCTTTTCACAATGCAGGGGTCCACTCCGGTTTTAAGAGGGTGCACTTTTTTGGTGCGGCAATTTTCTGAGTCGGTATCATTATAACAAAGTAAATAAAAGTCAAAAATTTCTTGGGATTTTGTCCAAAAAAAAGTCAATCTCTTTGATCTGGTATTATTGAAAACACACTTTTATAAATTGAACAGTTCTATCAATTCAAGCAAAAACCCCTTTTAAACCCTTTAATGGCTTAGGAATATAGGTTTTTAACTTCAAATTCGGATTTTTGCATATCAAATTCAGAATTTTAAAAATCAAATTCGGACTTTTCCATATAAAATTCAGAGTTTTAAAAATCAAATTCGGTCTTTTCCATATCAAATTCAGAATTTAAAAAATCAAATTCGGACTTTTCCATATAAAAGTCAGGGTTTTAAAAATCAAATTCGGACTTTTCAATATCAAATTCAGAATTTAAAAAATCAAATTCGGACTTTTCCATATAAGATTCGGGATTTTAAAAATTAAATTCAGACTTTTCCATATCAAATTCAGAATTTTAAAAATCAGATTCGGACTTTTCCATATAAAATTCAGGGTTTTAAAAATCAAATTCGGACTTTTCCAAATCAAATTCAGAATTTAAAAAATCAAATTCGGACTTTCCCATATAAAATTCAGGGTTTTAAAAATCAAATTCAGAATTTAAAAAAATCAAATTCGGACTTTTCCATATAAAATTCTGAGGTTTTAAAAATCAAATTCGGACTTTTCCATATAAAATTCAGGGTTTTAAAAATCAAATTCGGACTTTTCCATATCAAATTCATAATTTAAAAATCAAATTCAGACTTTTTCATATAAAATTCAGGGTTTTAAAAATCAAATTCGGTCTTTTCCATATCAAATTCAGAATTTAAAAAATCAAATTCGGACTTTTCCATATAAAATTCAGGGTTTTAAAAATCAAATTCGGACTTTTCCATATCAAATTCAGACTTTTCCATATAAAATTCGGGATTTTAAAAATTAAATTCAGACTTTTCCATATCAAATTCAGAATTTTAAAAATCAAATTCAGACTTTTCCATATCAAATTCAAGCTTTTCCATAACAGATTCAAGGTTTTAAAAATCAAATTCGGACTTTTCCATAACAAATTCAGGATTTTAAAAATCAAAATCAGGTTGATTCAAACCAAATTCACGATTTTAAAAATCAAAATCAGACCTTTTCAAATCAAATTCAGAATTTCTATAAAACCATACATATTTTACATATTATATGTAAATTGTATCTCCCGCTTATATAAATTATATTAAATTATCTGAGGTTGGTAGTATTGCATGGTGTCCTCGACTCAATTATGCTCACTCTTAATAGACCACATGTTATGACATTAAATGAGTGTGTATATTGATGAAAGGACTCTTATTCAATTCTACTATACTTTCAGGTAACTATCATTTATAACTTATCTTGTATATTATCTATTGCATTTATAAATAAAACACTACTATACTTTCAGAATCGTCTAACGTTCAATTTACCCAATCCCCTATTATAGATTTTTACCTGAAAACGTTTCCTGATAATACAAAATGTTAATCTTGAAAGGTTTTAGTTGATGAGCTGAAAATTGGTACCCAAATATCTTAAAATCACCAAATTTTACCTTTTTAACTGAAAACGTTTCCTGAAAGTTAAAATAAATTAAAACTTTTTCTTAACTATAACTTTTTTTCTATTTGTTCAACAGTTTTATTAATAAATTCTGAATTTGATTTGAAAAATTCAGATTTTAATTTTTAAAATTCTGAATTTGAAATGGAAAAGTTCGAACTTTATTTTTAAAATCCTGAATTTGATGTTAAAAACCTTTATGATTTGACTTATAAGGTGAAAAACAATGCACCTTAAATTTGTCTTTATCAACCAAAAGCCTTAGGTATTCATTCCCAACAAATAGAATTATTTGCAAACATCATATTTCATCATCTAATAATAAATAGATTTTTAAGAAAAAGTGAAAAAATATATCTATTCCGAGGAAAGAGCGATGGGAATCATTTCAGAAGCGTTATCAGTCAATGACAAATGGAAACCGGAGGGTCATGGCTTGCAAATCTATTTTGCGGTCTCGGGCGGAATCTGCCTTTAAAGAGAAGATATTACCTAAAAACAGTTCATTTGTTAACATCACAAGAATTGAAAGACATATATATGTTGTACGGTTAATTTAAAAGCGAATGTAGTGGCTTTTATTAATTACTCTAAAAAATTGAGCCATTCACTAAATAATTAATAGTTTTTAAAGAGTTCAAGGTGAAACATTGAAACATTTTAATAATAAAAGTAAGTAAAAATTTCAAGGTAGTTTTCACAAATAAACTGACGTGTTCTGATGTGGCCATCCACTTGACTTTATCATACAACCTGGCCCCTCATTTATATTTAATATTTAATAAAATTATTTATAATCATGTAGGGGAGAGGGGTTAGTTTTTGCATTTTTAGACTTCTGATTATGTATATAAAATTTGGTTGAGTTTGGTCAAATGGCCAAGATTTTAATTTTTTGACCATGCACCCCCCCTCCCATTTTGGGCGGTTAGTTTTTGCATTTTTAGACTTCTGTGGGTGCACTGATTATGTATACAAAATTTGGTTGAGTTTGCTCAAACGGCCTAGATTTTAATTTTTACCCTCCACCCCCCATTTTGGGCGGTTAGTTTTTGCATTTTTAGACTTCTGGGGTCCCACTGTTTATGTATACAAAATTTGGTTGAGTTTGCTGAAATGCCATAGATTTTTAATTTTGAACCCCCCTCCACCCCCATTAATTTTGGGTCGATATGCACCAAAATCTAATCAGCTCTTTTTTTTGTAAATATATTATGTAAACGTTCCTATAATTATGTAAATACTCCTATAATTAAATTCACCCGACTATGTAAATATTTCTTGTTAGTGGAGGTCCCCATCTGCGTGGCCCAATAAACGAAAAATCAATGGCCCAAAACTACCTGTGAAATTTGGTTTCGATATTCACACTAGTTTTTGAGCTAGCTTGTCCACAAAATTTGGTAACGCACAGGCTAACAACTAACAGACAACCAGACAGAGTAACAGACATTTTGACAAAACAATTATTATCTCAAAAAATATAATTTTTTCGATGTTCACTTATTAGAGGTTTTTGTAGAGCGAAATGCCATGGTTGCGCTCAATTTTTTTAATCAAAATAGTTTCAGCCGTTTTTGAGATATTTTGAAAAAAAGAAGGAAAAAAAACACTTTTTTCATGAATGATTACAATACTTATCCATACCCTAATGGTAAAGTAAAAATAAAACAAATAGATGTTTTTAAGTATTTATCTTAATATATAGGGTGTTTAGAAAATCTGTTCCAAGAATTCAGGCCGTGATTCCCAACATCAAAATTGGATTAAAGATTCCAATAAACATATGTCCAAAAACGCTTGTTTTTCTGTCTGACCGCCTTTTTTTAAATTTTATATTAAATGGCCGCCATTTTGAAAATTTTCAAGAAAAAATTTAGCTACTTTTTAAAATAGTAAATAATGTAGTTACGTATACATGTGTATCAAATTTCATAAAGATATCTATAGACATTTTCTTAAAAAAAAAAAATTCTAAAAAAAAAAAAAAAAAATGGCGGCCAGACAGAAAACAAAGTGTTTTTGGATCTATGTTTATTGGAAATTTTCATCTAATTTTGATGTGAGGAATAACGGCCTGAATTCTTGGAACTGTTTTCCTAAACACCCTCTATATATTTCGGGTTTTGAGACTATCATCAGGAGTTAACATAGAAAACTAATTGAATGCTTCTTAGCTATAAAATTTCTCACGCGAAGCTCGCGGTTGGGGTATTGAAATCCTTCAAAAATTGTCATTATTATTTTGTTTCATTTCGTCGATAGTGCCACACAGGCTTACTGAACAGGAGACCATTTGTTCAATTAATATTTATTTTAATCACGAAGGGGTTGAATGCTAATTTTTTTTTATTTTATCTTTTATTTTTATCATGTTTGTCAATTAATAATTATGTTACTGTTTTATGAAATATATATAGCAGAATAAATAAAAAACAAATTAAAATGAGCGAATAATAGATTAATGCTGGAATAAAATTGTTAACAAATAAGGGTATTATTTATACTGAGAAATATCTATAAAAAGTGTAAGAATGACTGACGATGACTACAGATGTAATTAAAGTTTCATTTTATTTTATTATTATTATTTTTTTAATAAGCTAATCTGGCTCGTGCACTTAGAATTCTGTATTTTATAGAGGGGTGCACATTAGGGTGGTCCTTATTTTGAGAATTTTTGAATTTTTATGCTGACAGAGGCTCATATGGTTCGTAATAAATAAAAAAAAATATCCCCCAAGTTTCAAGTCTCTATCTCAATTTTCTCCTGTGCCGCACAGCGATGCAAGTTTCCCATCTAAATAACATGGGATTTTTGGCATTGAAATATCAATTTTTTATTCCGGCCAAAGCAATAGTTCAAAAAATTTGAAACTCTCTAGACTTTATTCTTATAATAGTAGCTATCCTACAGAATTTTCACAGATTTTTAGCTATTATAATTTTGGAGTTACAGCTAGATAAAATACTGCTATATCTTAGTTCTATAGGTCCTTTTAAAAGACATTTTTTATATATTATAATTATACAATTCGCAATACAGTTGCTGGATGTTGTTCCCTTAATTTATTCTTTAAAAATATTCTTGAAATTGATTAGTAGGCTTTGGGGAACTTTTTGAAGATGTAATTCAGTATGAAAACACTAATTTTGAGTTAGCAATTTTATTATGTCAGCGGTGTTTATAGGTGGACAATTTGTACAAAATTTGTTTCGCGCTTCGAGCAGTGGTAAATTCTCCGCGCGATAAATTAGGTTAAATTTATCTCCCACTTAATTTTTATTACCAGACCCTATACTTACAGAAATAATGTCTGGGTATAGCCGAGAATCGAAACCGAGACCTTCGGGTTGCCAGTCAGTTATTCTGACCATTGCACCAGGGAGGCGGACAAAATTAATTAGTCCTAATTTCTCTTACTGTCCTACAATATTATATTTTGACACTCAGGAGTATATTGATAAGTTGCAACTCTTACAAAATAGATGCATGAGATTTATATTAAAATGTGACAGATACTAAATACATCAATAAGTATTATGCTGGAATGCTTAGGACTTATGAATGTGAAGCGATTCTTATTTTTACAGACAATGTGTTTTGTATATAAATTATATCATAGGGAACTGCCAGCCTATCTGAATTTCACATTGGTCAATGAGATCCATGACCATGAGACGCGAATTAGAGACGATATATTTATTGAGAGGGCGAGGAAAGAGGGCACAAGAAATTCATTATATTTTAGAGGACTCGAGGAATTTAATTCTTTACCAGCTGAAGTGAGAAATGCATCAAGTCTGATTCAATTTAAGAACCAAGTGAGGATATATATTAAGAGGGACAGTTGAACACATTTCTATTAATAAATATTATAACTTTAGTATTAAGATTTGTAAATATAGTAGTATATATGTATGAAAAATACATTGAAATATAAATAAAATAAATAAAATGACTTAATAAAAAAGCTAACGCCCAATTAGTGTTTTTCATATTGAATTACATCTTCAAAAAGTTCCCCAAAGCCTACTAATCAATTTCGTGAAATATTTTTAAATATTATAGTTGAAATTTTTTTATGAATAGGAAAAAACAATAAGTTAGAATAATTGAAAAAAAAATTATAAGTTCTATGTGTATGTGTAGAATTGTTTTCAAATGAACCAAAAGGGTGTGCATAAAATAAATTAAAAGTTTTAATATATTAATAGATAGACTAAATAAAAATATTGAATAAATATTTTTTGTTTAGAAAAATATTGAAAAATAAAAAAGTTATAGCCGAAACCAGAATCAATGGTGTGACGTCGGAGATCACAGGTCAGCCTGGACAATTTTCTAAAATTATTGAAAAATAAACGCAGAAAATTTCCAAACAAAAAAAAAAAATACAATGAATAATAATGGGTTTTGTTTCCCAAATGTATAGAGAACTTAATCTGATTTAAAATGTATACTCATGTTGTTTTTGTTTGTTTTTTGAAATTTTTCACCATAATTATTCTACTTTCTGCTACTACTTATACATATACATATTTTTCAATATTTTCCAAAGCAAACAAAAAAATACTTATTCAATTGAAACTATTGATTAATATTAACATTTTTAAATACACGCATTTTATAGCAAATAAAACTCGAAGTATATATGGGGCATTCCACGTCAAATCGGACTGTTTTAAAAATTTTAATTTTTGATTTTCTTCATTTTTTGACAATTTTTAGTATCCATCAAAAAACTCTTCCTGGTAAATTTTGAAATTTTTTTGATCACCGGTTTAAAAGATATCAAATTTCGTGGTATTTGCTCATAACTTCTTAAAAAATGGTCAAAATTCAAAAATTTTATTTTGAAATTTTTGTTTTTTTACATACTTTTTAGAAAAAAATATAAACAAATTATTTAGTGTTAAAGCAATTTGAACCTCGAAAATTATATAATATAATTAATAATTTCTTATGTTAATTCTACATATTTAGAAAATTATTTTATTATTTTTTGAAAAGGAAAAATAAATTGAGCATCCGACGGGATTCGAACCCGTCTCCTTTACGCGAAGAGTGTCTTTAATTAAAGTGTTTTTATATGCGATTTTTGAGTTTGAAAATTTTAATCCTGTTCTTGAAACTGTATATATTCTTCAATTTTTTTGATAATTTTTTATTTTAAACTTCTATTCATTCTGCAAATTTTAAGACCGGGTTGATAGTGGGCCAATGTTTTTTTTGATGTTAGATTTTTGATTTTGATTTTCTTTCAACAAACTAAAATACTAATTATTTATTTTAAACACCTTTTAACGATAAAAATCAATTCAAATTACCAAAAAAAAGAGAACCCATTAAGATAAAGTGATTTTAATAATGATTAATAGCTAATAAAATTTTTTCGAAATTTTCAAAAAATCGAAAAAATAATTATCATAGGATCACTATCAAACCGTTCTTAAAATTTGTAGAATGAATAGAAGTTTAAAATAAAAAATTATCAAAAAAACCGAAGAGTATATACAGTTTCAAAAACAAGATTAAAATTTTCAAACTAAAAAAAATAATTTTTTTGTATTTTTTTCAAAAAAATAAAAAATTGAATTTGGACCATTTTTGAAGAAGTTATGAGCGAAAAACTAAAATTAGATATCTTTTAAACCGGTGACCAAAAAAATTTCAAAATTTACCAGGAAGAGTTTTTTAATGGATACTAAAAAATGTCAAAAAATGAAGGAAATCAAAAATTAAAATTTTTCAAACAGTCCGATTTGGCGGGAATGCCCCATATATATTCAAATGAAATTTTAAACTATTAAATATTTACTTTATATGAATAATGGCAAATATATATTATTAATGCAATGTTTACTCTTTCGCATATATATTGCTCTTTTATGCGATGTTATTCCCTAGCTGCTTTATTTTGGTTTTCTCCCCGGGGGCGATGGGGTTCCCGAGATGAGATACACTCACCTTCATCAACATTTAGTTTTCCAATTGGATAATATTGGACATGTATGAAAATTGTCCATTTTCCAAATGTCATTTATTGATGTCTAAAACTTGGCTCGGGTTAATTGAACCCAAATGCAATAGCGTTTTGTTTGGAGTCTCAGTTTACTTGATTAGTTAGATTTAAAATCCAATACACTTCTATCTTAATCTATTATTTAAAAGTGGCTCTAAAAAATCCTCTTCTTAAATTTATTTCCTGCCCTTTGAGAAGAAAAAAGCAAAGCGAAAATGAACGCGACAATGTTCTTTCCTCTTCTTTTCATGATAAAAACAGTCCAGTAGGGTTTCTCATTTCCCGGAAAATAATAATTCCAGGGAAACGAGAATATTTCGAAGATATTCCCGGGAAAACCGGGTTTTAATATTTACTAATCAAAATTAATTTATTAATTTAAAAAAACAATTAAAATATTCATGAATTTTTTTCATTATAGCAAATAAGCTGACGTGTTCTGATGTGGCCATCTACTTGACTTTACCATACAACCTTGCCTCTCACTTATATTGAATAAAATTATTCATAATCATGTATGGGAGGGAGTTAGTTTTTGCATTTTTAGACTCCTAGGGCCCACTGATTATGTACCATATACAAAATTTGGTTGAGTTTGGTACAAGAGCCTAGATTTTCTTTTTTTGACCCCCCCCCCTCCCGCATTTTGGGGGGTTAGTTTTTCCATTTTTAGATTTCTGGGGTCCCACTGATTATGTATACAAAATTTGGTTGAGTTTAGTAAATGGCCAAGATTTTCATTTTTTGACCCTACACCCCCCACCCCATTTT